>PISX010002845.1:0-150117 GCA_004024625.1 Mellivora capensis | reverse complement strand
AAGATCAAAAGCTTCTGCACAGCAAAGGAAACAGTCAACAAAACAAAGAGGCAACCCACGGAATGGGAGAAGATATTTGCAAATGACAGTACAGACAAAAGGTTGATATCCAGGATCTATAAAGAACTTCTCAAACTCAACACACACAAAACAGATAATCATATCAAAAAATGGGCAGAAGATATGAACAGACACTTCTGCAATGAAGACATACAAATGCCTATCAGACACATGAAAAAATGTTTATCATCCCTAGCCATTAGGGAGATTCAAATTAAAACCACATTAAGATACCACCTTACACCAGTTAGAATGGCCAAAATCAGCAAGACAGGAAACAACGTGCATTGGAGAAGATATGGAGAAAGGGGAACCCTCTTCCACTGTTGGTGGGAATGCAAGTTGGTGCAGCCACTTTGGAGAACAGTGTGGAGATTCCTCAAGAAATTAAAAGTAGAGCTTCCCTAGGACCCTGCAATTGCACTACTGGGTATTTACCCCAAAGATACAGATGTGGTGAAAAGAAGGGCTATCTGTACCCCAATGTTCATAGCAGCAATGTCCATGGTCACCAACCTGTGGAAAGAACCAAGATGCCCTTCAATGGATGAATGGATAAGGAAGATGTGGTCCATATACACTATGGAGTATTATGCCTCCATCAGAAAGGATGAATACCCAACTTTTATAGCAACATGGACGGGACTGGAAGAGATGATGCTGAGTGAAATAAGTCAAGCAGAGAGAGTCAATTATCATACGGTTTCACTTATTTGTGGAACATAACAAATAACATGGAGGACATGGGGAGATGGAGAGGAGAAGGGAGTTGAGGGAAATTGGAAGGGGAGGTGAACCTTGAGAGACTATGGACTCTGAAAAACAACCTGAGGAGTTTTGAAGGGGTGGGGGGTGGGGGTGGGACGTTAGGGGAGTCAGGTGGTGGGTATTAAGGAGGGCACATATTGCATGGAGCACTAGGTGTGGTACAAAAACAATGAATACTGTTACGCTGAAAAGAAATTTTTTAAAAAAAGGAAAATATGTGGCTAAATATAAAAGACTACATTTTTTTCTTCTCTTAATCTTCAAAAACAAATGACCATTTAGAGCAGAAATAGTGGCATAGTAAGGTGGAATTACAATGTATGTAGAAATAATAGCACAAAGTATGATGTGGTAATGGAATTACACTTATATGAGGTTTCTACATTTTAAAAATATTAAACTTAAAATTATATAATACCTAACAATTGTCTAGTAGTAACTCGAGGCAGATAATTTAAGAATGCATATCATAATCCCTAGAGGTATCAAGACAACATAATGAAAAAAATAGAGAAATTAAAGCAAAATAATAAAAAATTAATCAAGCCAAAGAAAGAGGGGAAAGGAATAATGGGAAAAAAATCAGTTGTGATAAATAGAAAACAAATAGCAAAGTAGTAGATTCAAACTCAACCATATCAATAATTATGTTTAAAAAAGGGGGGGGGGACTAAACATAAACACACCAAGTAAAGGCAAAGACTCTTAGACTAAGTCCGGCATTGCTAAACTATGATCCCACAGGCCAAATACAGCCTGCCCCCTATTTTTTAAAATAAATTTAGTTTTTTTAGAGCAGTTTTAGACTTTTTTAGAGCAGTTTGGAACAGAAGTGGGAAGTGTACAGAGAATTCCCATACACTCGTCATCCCTGCACACACATAGCATCCTCCACTATCAACACCATGTACCAGTTTAAAATTTGTTTAAATCAATTAATGTATATTCACACATCGTTATCATTAAAATCAATGGTTTACAGTAGAGTTCACTGTTGATTTATACATTCTATGGATTTTGGCAAACATTTAATGGCATGTCTCCACCATGATGGCATCATTTATAATAATTTCACTGCCCTAAAAATCCTCTGTGCTATGCCTGTTTATCCCTTCCTCCAAACTCGGGCAATTTCTGATCTTTTTACTGTCTCCATGTTTTTGCCTTTTCCAGAACGTCATACACTTGGAGTAATATACTATGGAGCATATTCAAATTGATTTCTTTCACTTAGTAAATGCATTTAAGTTTTCTCCCTGTCTTTTCACAGCTTGATAGCTCATTTATTCTTAGAGCTGAATAATATTACATTGTTGGGCGTGCCTGGGCCCACTCAGTTAAGCATCTGCATTCAACTCAGGTCATGATCTCAGGGTCCTGGGATCCAGCCCCGCCTCAGGCTCCCTGCTTAGCGGGAAGCCTGCTTCTCCCTCTCCGCTCCCCCTGCTTGTGTTCCCTCTCTCTGTGTGTCTCTCTCTGTCAATAAATAAATAAAATCTTTAAAAAATATATTACATTGTTGGATATATTTTTTATTTATTTTTATTTATTTATTTATTTATAATATTTTTATTTTATATATTTTTATTTATTTATTTTTATTTATCCATTCATCTTTTGAAGGACATCTTTGTTGCTTCCAAGTTTTTGCAACTGTGGTAAAGCTGCTATAAACATCTATGTGCAGGTTTTTGTGTGGACATAAATTTAAACTTACTTAGGTAACTAGTTTAGGAGTGAATACGGAATAGTGTATAAAGAGCATATTTAGTTTTCTAAGAAACTGCCCACTGTCTTCCAAAGTGCCTGTACCATTTTATATTCCACTAGCACTGAATGAGAGTTCCTGTTGTTCCAACATTCTCACCAGTATTCGATGTTGACAGTGTTTCAGATCTTAGCATTCTAATAGGTAGTATTTTGTTGTTTTAATTTGCAATTCCCTAGTGCATATGAATGTGGAGTATATTTTCAGATGCTTATTTACCATCTGCATATCTTCTCTGAATTATCTGTTCAGTTGTTTTGTCCAGTTTTTTTTTTTTAAGATTTTATTTATTTATTTCATAGGGAGAGAAGAGTGAAAGGGAAAGTATGAGTAGAGTAGGGGCAGATGGACAAGCAGAGTCCCCACTGAACAAGGAGCCCAACCTGGGGCTTGATCCCAGAACGCTGAGATCATGACCTAAGCCGAAGTCAGATGCTTAACTGACTGAGCCACCCAGGTGCTGCTGTCCATTTTTTAATAGGATTGTCAATTTTCTTATTGTTGAGTTTTAAGTGTATTTGCATATTTTAGATAATACTTCTTTATCAGATGTGTCTTTTGCAAGTATTTTCTCCCAGTCTGTGGCCTATCTTCTCATTCTCTTGACATTGTCCTTTGCAGAAGTTTTTAATTTTAATAAAGTCCAGCTTATCAATTGTTTCTTTATTGTATTGTGCTTTGGTGTTGTATTTAAACATTCATCACCCAACCCAGGATCATCTAGATTTTCTCATATCTTCTAGAAGTTTCATAGTTTTGTATTTTATATTTAGAACAAAATTCATTTTAAGTTAATTTTTGTGGTGAGTGTAAGCTCTATAAATACACTTGTTTTCTTTTTCTTTTTCTTTTGAATGTGGATGGCCAGTTGTTCTAGTGCCATTTGTTGAAAAGATTATTGTTGTTGTTTTTTTAAAATTATTTATTTATTTGACAGAGATCTCAAGTAGGCAGAGAGGCAGGCAGGGGTGGGGGAAGCAGGCTCCCTGCTGAGTAGAGAGCCTGATGTGGGGCTCAGTCCCAGGACCCTGAGATCATTACCTGAGCAGAAGGCAGAAGCTTAACCCACTGAGCCACCCACGTGCCCTGAAAAGATTATTACTTCTTCATTGTATTGGCTTTGTTTCTTTCTCAAATATCAGTTGATTTTATTCATGTGAGTCTATTTCTGAGCTCTCCATTCTGTTCCATCAATCTATTTGTCTGTTCTTTTGTAAATATCACATTGTCTTGAATATGGTAGCTTTATAGTAAGTCTTCAAGTCAGGTAGTATCAATTCTCCAACTTTCTTCTTACTGTATTGGCTAATCTGAGTGTTTTGCCTCTCCATAAACACCTCAGAATCAGTTTGTTGATATCTACAAAATAACTTGGTATTTTGATTGACGTGCACTGAATCTATACATAAAGTTGAGAGGAATTGACATCTTGACAATATTAAGTCTTTAATCCATGAACATGAAATATCTCTCCCTTTATTTAGTTCTTTGATTTTGTCCATCTGAGTTCTGTAGTTTCCTCATATAGATTGTGTGCGTATTTTGTTAGATTTATACTGAAGTATTTAATTTGGGTGGGGGGTGGGTTCTAATGTAAATGGTGTTGTTGTTGTTTTTTTATTTCAAATTCCAATTGTTCATTGCTGGTATATAGGAAAGCCATTAACTTTTGTATACATTAGCCTTGTATATTGCAATCTTGTTGAACTTCTTAGTTCCAGGAAGTTATTTTGTTGATTTTGGGAATTTTCTACCTAGATAATCACATCATCTGTGACCAAATAGTTTTATTTCTTCCTTCCAAAACTGTTCTTTTTTATTTCCTTTTCTTGTCTTATGCCTTAAATTCACTTCCATTGCTATGTTAAAAAAGAAGTAGTCAGAGGGGACGTTCTTGTCTTTTCCTGATCTTAGCAGGAAAGCTTCTAGATTCTTACCATTAAGTATGATGTTAGCTTCAGAATTTTTGTAAATGTTCTTCATCAAATTGAGGAAAATCCTCTCTGTTCCTAGTTTAATTATGTATGGATATTGGATTTAGTCAAATGTATTATCTGCATCTATTGATATAATTATGTGATTTTTCTTCTTAACTTGTTGATGTGAAGGATTACATTAAATAATTTTTGAATGTTGAGCCAGGCTTACATACCCAAGGTAAATCCAACTTGGTCATGGTGTATAATTCTCTTTTATACAATGCTGAATTCAATTTGTGAATATTTTATTGAGGATTTTTACAATAATGTTCATTGGTCTTCAGTTTTTTTGTAATGTCTTTGTCTGGTTTGGGTATTAGTGTATTAGCCTCAAAGAATAAGTTAGGAAGTATTTCCTCTCCCTTATCTTCTAGAAGAGATTATAGAGACTTGTTATGAGTTGTTTTTCAAATGTTTGGTAGGATTCACAAGTGAACCCATCTAGACTTTGTGCTTTCTATTTTGAAGGGTTATAACTATTAATTCAATTTCTTTAATAGATATAGGCCCAGTTTAATTGTGTTCTTCTTCTTGTGTGAGTTTTGGCTGATCATGTCTTTCAAAGAATTGGTCCTCTGCTAGTTTATTAAATTTCTGGACATAAAGAAATAGTAGGGAAATAAATAGTAATAAAAGAAGTAGTAGGGTCATAAAGAATCAGTACAGATAATAAAGGGATACCCTTTATTATCCTTTTAATATTTATGGGAACTACTGGGATGTCACCACCTTCATATTTTATATTATTAATTTCTGTCTTCTCTTTTTTCTAACTTAGCCTGGATAGAAGCTTAACAATTTTGTTAATCTAAAGCTAAGCATTAGCTTTTGATCTTACTGATTTCCTGTTTGCAATTTTACTGATTTCTGCTCTAACTTTGATTATTTCTTTCCTTCTACTTCTTTTGGATCTAATTTGCTCTTCTTTTTCTAACTTTCTAAAGTGTAAACTTAGATTATTGATTTTAGGTCTTTCTTTTTTCTGATATGTGCATTCAGTGCTGTACATTTCCCTCTAAGCACTGCTTTCATTGCATTTCACAACTTTGATAAATTGTATTTTCATTTTAATTTTGTTCAAAGTATTTTCAAATTGCACTTGAGATTTCTTTTTTGACCCATTTAGAAGAGTGCTGTTTAATCTCCATGTATTTAGGAATTTTCCATCTATCTTTCTATTTTATTTTAATTTCTAAGAGCATGTATTGTACAGTTTCTATTCTTTTAAATGTGTGAAGATTTGTTTTATGGCCCAGAATGTGTCTACCTTGGTAAATGTTCCATTTGAGCTTGAAAAGAGTGAGTATTTTATTTGTTTTGAATGAAGTATTCTATAAATGTCAGTCATATCCAGTTTATTGATGGTATTGACTCAACTATGTCCTGACTCGTTGCCTGCCTGCTAGGTCTGTTCAGTATATACAGGGGGTGCTGACGTCTCCAAGTATATACTTCACTGCACTCTTTTTGCTTTCATAATTTCTGAGGGGAATTCAGATATAATTCTTACATTTCCCAAAGGTAAGCACTGCCCCCACCACCACTTGCTTCTTTCAGTATTTTTTCTTCACCTTTAATTTTCTGAAGTTTGCATATGAGATGTTGAGGTGTAGTTTTTTGGGGTTGGTTGTTACTTTTGGTAAGTTTGGCATTTATCCTTTTTTGTGTTCTTTGAGCTTCTTTAATAATGGTTTGATGTCTGCCATTTTCCTTTCTATTTTCTCCATCTGGTATTCCCATTATGTATATGTTATAACTCTTATATTGTTCCACCATTCTTGAATATCCTACTCCACTTTTGTCAGTCTTTTTTCTCTTTGTTAGTTTTTAAAGTTTCTATTGACATACTCTCCAACTCAGAGATTCCTCTTCAGCTGGGTCCAGTCTACTAATGGGCCTAACAATGCATCTTTCATTTTTATTATAGTTGTTTTGATCTCTGTAATTCTCTATTTTGTCTTAGAATTTCCATCTTTCTGATTAGAATTTCCATCATGTTTTTGTTTTTTGTCTACTTTGTCCATTAGTGAACCTACCATATTAATCATAGTTATTTTAAATTCCTGGTCTGATAATTTCAACACTTCTGATACTTCTAAGGCTAGCTATGGTGCTTGCTCTATCTTTTCAATTTGTTCCTATTGCCTTTTAGTATGCCTTGTAATTTTTTGTTAAAAGCTGCACATATTGTACTGGGTAAAAAGAACCATGGTAGTGATGTGGTAGTAAGGTGGTGTGGAGGGAAGGAAAGTTTTATATAATCTTATGATTAGGTCTCAGTCTTTAATGAGCCTGTACTTGGGACTGTGAACTTTATAAATGTTTCTCAGTTCCCCCCACACTCTTAGGTGGTACAAGATGACTCAAGGGGGCTATAGGTAGGAATTTCCCTCTTCCCTCTCAGTAGGTTAGGCTCTAATAAAGTCCTATCAGGTTAGGCTTTGGTAAAATAGTTTTTCTTGAAGGCAGATCTTGTTTAAAAAAAAAAAAAAAAAGCTCTAGCATATTTCAAAATGATTAATTTTCTCTTCCCATTGGTAGAAGCACAAGAAGATTTCTCTCCAGTATTTACTATGAAAATCTAGTCAAGTTCCTAGTGGCAAAATAAAAGTGTGGGCACCCTCATAAGACTGGACACACCCCCCAAAGAGTTTTTAACCTCTGAATTGTTTGCACTGAGCCTCTAGCAATTCATCAATTACAGTTTAGGTTTTCCTATCCCAGTACCAGTTCCTGAGGAAGTTTCTCTTCCAGTAAGTTGTGATTCTCTGTATCTGCCTGTCTCTTTGATTTTGAGAGCAGGGGCTTGTCCAGTGATCTCAATTCTCTGAAGGATCTAGGAGGAGTTGTTGATTTTCACTTTATTTGGCTTTTTACTTGTTCTTAGGACAAAAGGACAACTTCCAAGTTTAACTGGAAACTAGAAACCCCACCTGTTTTTGTAAATAAGATTTTGGTGGAATACACAAATGGATTGTCAATGGCTGCTTTTGCCGTACAACAGCATATTGACTAATTTTGACAGAAACCATATAATCTACAAAGCCTAAAATATTTACTATTTAGCCCTTCACAGAAAATTTTGCTGACCCCTGGAGCAGTAGACTATATTAAAGGGCGGGACTCAACTATATTCTCTTTCCAAGAGGCACATTTTGAGCATAAAGACACAAATATGTTGAAAGTCAAAGATCAAAAAAAAAAAAAAGAAAGAAAGAAATACTCTGCAATAATAAGCATAAGAGAACTGGTGTGGCTATATTAATGTCAGGCAAGAAAGTCTTCCACACAAGGAGCATTAGCAGAGATAAAGGAGAAATTTCTAAAATAACAAAATGATCAGTCAACCAGAAAGATATAACCATCTTAAATGTTTATGAAACTTATAACAAAGAATCAAAATACATAATGTAAAAAGTGTCAGAACTAAAGATAAACAGGCAAATCTACCATCCTGGGAAGAATAAGTCATAAAACAATTAGAACAAAAAGTTAGTAATTATATTTGCTTCCTATTGCCGCATAACAAATTGACACAAAATTAGTGACTGAAAACAACACAGTTTTGTAGGTTAGAAGCCAAGGTGAACTTAAATGGCTTTTTCCTTGTGTTTCACGAGGCCAAAATCAAAGTATCAGCTAATTTGGGCTCCATAGCTTTTAGAGAAGAATTCACTTCCAAGGTCCTTTAGGTTGTTAGTGGAATTCAATTCCTTGTAGCTGTAGCCTGTCTGTTTGTTGACTGTTAGCCAGGGCCACTCTCAGCTCCTAGAGCTATATGCATTCCCTCCATCTTCAAAGTCAGCAATGGGGCAACACATTACCCTCGTGCTCAAAATCTAACTTCCTTCTCTGCTACCAGCCAAAGAGAATTGCTCTTAAACAGAGTTTATTAACATGCATACCTCTTGGGGAGACAGTTGAGGGAAATGAATAATTCTCAATGTGGTGGCTTAAAATTCAGGTTTAAATATCACCTTCAGGGACGCCTGGGTGGCTCAGTTGGTTAAGCGGCTGCCTTCAGCTCAGGTCATGATCCCAGCGTCCTGGGATCAAGTCCCACATCGGGCTCCTTGCTCGGCAGGGAGCCTGCTTCTCCCTCTGCCTCTGCTGCCACTCTGTCTGCCTGTGCTCACTCATTCTCCCTCTCTCTCTCTGACAAATAAATAAATAAAATCTTTAAAAATAAATAAATAAATAAATAAATAAATAAATAAATATCACCTTCAGGGGCACCTGGGTGGCTCAGAGGGTTAAGGCCTCTGCCTTCAGCTCAGGTCATGATCCCAGGGTCTGGAGATTGAGCCCGGCATCACATCGGCTCTCTGCTCAGCAGGGAGCCTGCTTCCTCCTCTCTCTCTGCCTCCCTGCCTACTTGTGATCTCTGTCAAATAAATATCACCTTCAGCTAAAAACAAAATAAGAAGGCTATTGGGAGTCCAGTTTGGGGAGTGATCAGGAAATGTATGGTAAGTAAAAGTAAGATTTGTTATGCAGATTTAAATTGGTGCCTCCCCCTGTCATCAGTGAGTCTCCAGTAATCTTTCTCTTCCTGGTACAGAGAAGGAGATACCACTTCAAATGGAGATTTCCTTTATAAAATGTGCTAGAGAAGAAAAGTTTTAATAGAAGAAAGTGATACGCTCATCAAACAAAATAATCAAAACCAATAATCTTCCAGTGTTTCAAGGTGAACTTCCTAGAAGCTTTGTGAAGAAAATGCTATTTCCAGAACTACAGCATATCTCCCCAACCATATGTGTTTCTTTTTGTAAGGACCTATTTAGCTGGAGGCTTCCATCAAGGTTAAGACAATAACGTTCTTTAACCCTTAAACTGTCCCTGCTCCCCTTACCCCCAGGGGATTTACTTAAAAAAAACAAATCCCAGAAACCAGCCTCAGGTAACAAAGCACAGATACAAGGGTGGGTCAGGCCAGGTGGAGACTTCCGATCAGTGGGGGGTTGCATACTACTGTCTCCCTAGCTACCAAGGAGTATGGGTCCTGCCCTTTGGGAGCCTTTTGGGCGCCAATTCTGACCAAGGTGATAGACTGGGTCAAATGTCTACTAGGGTAAATTGTAATTCAATTGGTCACCTAGCATCACTGTGCAGCTTTCTCTCTGTGTTACAATCTCATTGGCCACCTGTGCGTGGCCAGGCCCGACCACATGGCCTTTGCCCTTAAAAGCTAGTCTGTGAAACAGAGAAGGGTCACTGTAAGAGGTGTGGCCCTGGCCAGTCAGTTTGGTTCTTGATGCTTGGCGTGAAATAAAGCTTTGCTTGACCTTAGCTTTGTATCAGTCTCCGTCCTTTAATCATGGGCCCATCTTTGGGGCATAACATATGGGGGCTCAGCTGGGATTAAATGATGAGAACTGAGCCAGCATCAGAATTTCTGGGAAAAGCCTCCGGAGGTAAGAGGTAAGATCTGGGGATCCTGTCTGTGGCTCATCCCGGCGAGCATCTGTAGGGGGCCGGGAAACCCATGCCAGCGGCAGGCTCTGGGTGAGGGCTGCTGGGTCTGGTTCTGTCTGTCTGGTTATGGAGCTCTGGGTATAGCCCACCGGGGAGAAGCTGGATGTGGCCATGCTCCCCAGGGCTGGAGAGGATGCAGGGATGCCCCTTCTCTCCACTGGCAGATCACCAGGGGGCTCGAGTCCCCCTAGACAGTCAGGGGGTCCAAGTCCCCCTAGG
This sequence comes from Mellivora capensis, assembly GCA_004024625.1. Taxonomy (NCBI): domain Eukaryota; kingdom Metazoa; phylum Chordata; class Mammalia; order Carnivora; family Mustelidae; genus Mellivora; species Mellivora capensis. The sequence continues at coordinate 139,845 of PISX010002845.1, read as the reverse complement.
CGGTCACGGTTGGGGGTTCGAGTCCCCCTAGGCGGTCACTTCTGGTTCTGAACCGCTGGGCCTGCAGTTGTCTTTGTCTTGCCTTTTTGTTGTCTGCTGTGCTGTCTGTTGTGTTCGAAGGACTGGGGCAAGCAGAGAGTAAGGGGACTCTGACTTTCATCTCTCCGTTCCTCCTAATAGATGTGGGGCTTCTCCCTCACTCATTTCATGTGTTAAGGGCTAAACTGGAGCCAAAGGGGTTTAGTCTAACTTGAGACAGAGATTTTAAGGAATATTCCCAAGCAGCTATTCAAACAAACTTTGTTTCAGGGACATTCCTTGCCCTCTCTGGCCCAACGGGGACTGCCTAGCCCCTCCCCCTTGCTGGCAGGAAAGCATGGCGTCTGCTCCTCTCTTGGAGCTGATGAGCCCTAGAACTGGGAACCCTTTCTCTGCCTTCTGGTGGCACCTTGTTCTGTTCTTCACTGTCAGGGAACAAGGAGAGCACCCCCTGGGCCTAACACCCCCCACTCTGGATCTTCCCACCCCGGGGCTCAGGGAAACATTTGAAACAGAGTGGGCCCAGGTGGAACGTAAATCAGTATTTGAACTAAGTTAAGCTTGTTGGGTTAATTGGGATAAACATGTCTTTTGAGCTAACAATAGTAAATGTGAAACTTCAGACTTTTATTTATTTGTCAGAGAGAGAGCAAGAGAGTGAGCACAGGCAGACAGAGTGGCAAGCAGAGGCAGAGGGAGAAGCAGGCTCCCTGCCAAGCAAGGAGCCCGATGTGGGACTCGATGCCAGGACGCTGGGATCATGACCTGAGCCGAAGGCAGCCGCTTAACCAACCGAGCCACCCAGGCGTCCCATGTCCCAAAGTTTTAATGGGTAATTGTTAAAGTAGCTTTCAAAGTCTTTGCTAACCTGAAACTTTAAACTAAATGGGATAAAATGCTAGAGCTCTGGTTGCTGGAACTAGGTTTGTGCTTTTGAAATCTGTTAGTAAACATGTTTTGTGCTTAACTGATTGATAAATTTGCCATCTAAAGAATTCTGTTGTGGGGCGCCTGGGTGGCTCAGTGGGTTAAAGCCTCTGCCTTCAGCTCAGGTCATGATCCAAAGGTCCTGGGGTCAAGCCCCACATCGGGCTCTCTGCTCAGTGGGGAGCCTGCTTCCCTTCCTCTCTCTGCCTGCCTCTCTGCCTGCTTGTGATCTCTGTCAAATAAATAAATAAAATCTTTAAAAAAAAATAAAGAATTCTGTTGTAACAGTTCACAATTGGTTTATATGTCTTCGGTAGAGGTTAAGGTATTTCTAAGAGTACAAAATTCTGCTAAGTGTAACTGACACTGATGGGAAGCAACTCTGTATGTGAAAAGTAGGAGATAGGTAAAAAGAGAAAAAGACCTGATGCCTGATTCTGTTTGAATAAGAAAGAGGAAAACAGCCCCGGGGGGGGGGCACTGTCTGGACTAAATCCATTCATAAAGAATGGAATGGGAGACTGATGATTCCCCCCCCCCCATTAGCCAGGGCTACCCGGGGCGGGGGGTGGGGGTGGGGGGTCCAACCTGTTTGAATCTGAAGAGTGCCTGACTGTGAATCTGTCTGTATGGCTCCACCGCTTCGGCTACAGAGTCTGAGTGGGCTGCACCTAGTCTCACGGGGCGTCATATGGCATAACGGTCATCTACTCCATGGAGTGGCCTGGTCCGGGACTTATACAGACAGACCTTAGCTAAGACGTTCCTAAGTTCCCGCGAGGGATGCAAGCAGGACCGCATCTGAAAGATCCCACTCCCTTTTTCTGTGACATCATTCACGATGGGAGGGGAACCCAGAAAACTCATATCTTAAGACTGCAGGCTTAAAAATAAAAAGAGGAAAGACACTGGTATAGAAAAGCTTGTTTTCTCTCTGTTTAAAAGGGCAAAGTTTTCTTAGGTTAATTGAAATGTAAATAGTTTTCTCTTTGCCCGCCCAGAGTTGTAAATGAGATCTCTTTGACTCATAAGGCTTTTCCTTGATATGCTAAGTTACTCAGGGGAGTACTGCTAAACCGATGATAAACCTTGGGTTACATTTGGGTAAATGCTGTAACTACTCTAGAGGTTCTATACATTTCCTAGATTAATGTTTTGATAAGGGTCATCACTTGATACTTAACCATATCTATTCTGAGTTTTTGTCATTTGTAATTGTTTTAATTCTCTTGTAAAATGAATTCTGCCTTAAAGGAGATTCATATGGAAAGACTTTCAGGACAAATACAGGTCTTTGATATGTTAAAATCCTGGGAACTGAAATGGGTAAGAATTTCCAGAAGTAAAAGCTGCACTCGGACTAGACCAGAATTAGTAACATGGGACTAGATGAACTGAAAGGTTGTAATGTTGTGTTTCTTAATGTTTTGTCTTATGTTTGTTCCTCCAGACTGGAGAAACCCTTTCTTAAGTTAAGTATTCATTTGTAAACGAATCAAGGCGTTCAACTTTTCTATCTGAACCCTCTGAAACCAATAGGGCTCAATAAGTATTCTTTCTGCCTTGGCAATCAGCCATTTGCATAAGTTCAATAAGAATCTGTCCTTGTAACAGGACACCATTGGAAACTGGTTATTTTACCAAGGCTTTGACTGGAATGTCATATTTGAAAGGACTCAGATATGACCAGATAGTGTAAAGGAACTAAGGTTGACTTTATAAAACCTGGAGCTCTAGAGCCCTTTGGAACTGTTGGCCCGATACCTTGCTTACAGAGGTGAGTAAGAATGTCACCAGGTGAGTAAAGAATGTCACTCCCTGGTAGGAGGAGGAGGCTCAGGATACTTTGGGCAGGACCTCAGGAAGAAGAATTCGCCCAAATCGACAGGTATTGTAGGCATGTCTGGCAAGTATGTGGCTTGGCTTCTGGCCCAGAGAGGCTACTAAAAGTTCAACCTAGAGATTCCTTATAAGAAGTTTCAACAAAGCAGATTCTAAAAGATCTATATGATTACCTACTGTTCTTGCTGAGCTTATGTAAATAGTTAGGCCAAGTTTGTTAAAACTAGACTTGTTTTTCAAATGAATTAGTCCTGATTTGGCTTTCTCTGGAAATGAGGGTTATTTTAGAGAGAAAAATTATGTTTTAATAACATGCCTTTATGGGTGTTAAATTCTAGATTAGATTGTTATTAAATGTTTGTTTACCTAAGCTAGACAGCTTAAGGTAAACTTCAGAGAAGTTGCACAATAACTCGTGTAGAAGATCTTGCCTTTCCCAGTCAGCCAGCCCTAGACAAACAGCCTTACTGAGTGCCCCAGCATTGACCATCCCAGACATTACCAAGCCCTTCCACTTGTATGTGGATGAAAAGGCAGGGGTGACTGAAGGCGTTCTGATTTTGGGGGAAATAGATTTTACAGAGATGAAACCGGGAAAATATGGGCACAAGTATATGTTAGTTTCTGTAGTACCTTTTCAGGCTGGGTAGAGGCTTTTTCTGACAAACATGAAATGGCAGGAATGGTAGCCAAAAATTACTAGAAGAAATAATTCCTAGGTTTGGGTTGCCTCTCACGACTGGGTCAGACAATGGCCCTGCTTTTGTTGAGATCAGTCTCACAGCCATTGGCCAAAGCCATAGGCACTAATTGGAAACTACATTGTGCCTACCGGCCCTGGAGCTCTGGGCAAATAGAAAGAATGAATTGGACTCTTAAAGAGACCTTGACAAAGTTAATTCTGAACACTGGCAGTCTCCAGTAGATCTCCTTCCCTTCGCCCTCCTTGGCGCGATGTACACCCTACTTAAATAAGGTGACCCCATTTGAAATAATGTTCGGGAGACCCTCACTCCTCTGCCCTTGAATACAAGAGATTGCTAGAGCAGAAATGACTGATCAGTCTTACTCCAGTCATTGCAGGCATTACAGTCTGTCTTAAAAAGAGCCCATGCAGGGATCCAGACTGCCCACACTGGGACAGAGGCGGAGATGAAGTCCCCTTACTTGGTTTGGATACGCTGCCACCAAGTGGGAAACCTGGAGCCACTGGAAGGGACTGTTTACTGTCATTCTGACCACTCCCACGGCAATAAAAGTAGAAAGTATCAGGGCCTGGATTCACGGGGGTCACATCAAGTGAGGGTGAAAACGACCCCCGGGGGAGGAGGGATTCCGCTGCCGTCTCTTGGACTAAAACTAAGACTCAAAACAATGAGTTCATTAAACTCATTGTTGCCCCTGTTGTGAAGATATAAGCGGGAGGTATAAGCAATTGCAAAATAAGAAAAGGGAGGCCCCAGGAGAGAAATACTGTTTCTGGGTAAATCACACTGGAGTCATTAAAACAGTCTAGCAGCAGTTAAAAGGGGGATGTAGAACTGGCTAAAAAGTCAAAGATTTGACTAATCTCCAAAGAAAAGGGGGAATGTAAGGACCTATTTAGCTGGTCCTTTTTAGGCTTCCATCAAGGTTAAGACAATAACGTTGTTCAACCCTTAAACTGTCCCTGCTCCCCTTCCCCCCAGGGGATTTACTTAAAAGAACAAATCCGGGGGGGGGTGGGGGAGAGTGAGCACAGGCAGACAGAGCGGCAGGCAGAGGCAGAGGGAGAAGCAGGTTCCCTGCTGAGCAAGGAGCCCGATGTGGGACTCGATCCCAGGACGCTGGGATCATGACCTGAGCTGAAGGCAGCTGCTTAACCAAGTGAGCCACCCAGGTGTCCCTGGTCACTTTATTTTTAATTGAAATAGAGTTGACATATACAACGCTGTATTAATTTCAGGTGTACAACAGAGTGACTTGACAATTTAGACATTATAGAATGTTCACCACAGTAAGTACAGTTACTTCCTAGTAACTTTTTCTAAAACTTTTTACAATAAAAATAAGATCATGTGAAGTTTTAACTTGCTTTTTAAAATTTAATGATGTACTTGAATATCTTTCCATGTTATTGAGTACTCTTCAAAAGCAGTATTTTGAAAGGTAGAATAGGGGTACCTGGGTGGCTCAGTTGTTAAGTATCTGCCTTCAACTCAGGTCATGATCCCAAAGTCCTGGGATGGATCCCTGCTTCAGCGGGAAGCCTCCTTCTCCCTCTCCCACTCCCTCTGCCTGTGTTCCCTTGCTCACTGTGTCTCTGTCAAATAAATAAATAAAAATCTTTTAAAAAAGAAAGGTGGAATAAAATTTTATCACAAGCATTCATCCAAGCCTTGATTGTTATTTTCAATGTTTTACTACTACTATAAACAATGCAACAATAAACATCTTTGAAACAAAATTTAATTCTTTGCCAAAATTCACGATTATTTCCCTATGTCTTTGAGGTATTATTTTCATACATATTCCCCAATTGTTCTTCATTTCATTTTATATACCACCACCCCAACCTCCTAGCAGTATGGAAGATTACCCATATCATCAATCTTTGCAGACTCTATCTTATTATATTATTGTTGCTGTTATTGTTGTTATTCATTAATATGCTAGGTGGGAAATACTGTCATTTAAATTTGTATTTCTTTGATTCCTAATTATATTGACTTTTTTATGGTTTATTAGTTGAATATCTTCCTGCTTTTTGGAGATTTCCACTTGGATATTCCACACACAACTTAATTTAATACATACAAAAGTTAGCTCACCTTTTTCCCCTTGTAAATCTTCTCCTCTTCTAATGTTCCATGCCTTGATCAATAGTACCACCACCCAGCCAGATTCCCAACCATCACTGATTCTTTCCTTCATCTTCTACAACCAGTTCATGACCAAAAAGTTAACAGAATTTCCTATTTATCTTCTAAACTGATCCACTTCTGTCTCTTCACTATTCTCAACTATTGGGATGTCTTGCCTAGATGACTTCCCCAGAGCCAGATGATTCCCCTGCTTTTAGTTCATTCCCCTTCGACCCCTTTACAGGATGTAGTCAGAATAATCCTTCAAAATACAGATTTTATATTGCCACGTTGCTTCAAGCCCTTCAGTGGCTTCTATTTTTAGCTGGATGAGGTCCAAGTGTCAAGCTGTTATACAAAGCCTACATGACTAATCTCTGCTACTTGTACAGCAAAGTTTCTTTGCAGCACTATGTCTTGAGTCTGTTTCCTCTGCCTAGAATATCCTTCCTCTTTTCTCTCATTCCCTGGTGTGGTAAAATCCTACTCATCCTGCCAAGTCCAGTGTAAACACCTTCCAGGTTATTTTTTTCTCCAACTCTCCATTTAGCCATGAAAGTGCTCCCTGTGTGCCTATGGTTTATGGGTTCTATGTCTAAAAGAGCATCACATGGCTGTGTTTGGACTTATCTGTTTACACATATGTCTTCCCAATGAGACTTTAGTTCCTTAAAGACAGAGAAAATGTCTTCTTCATCTCTGATTGGCATAGCCTAGCATAGAATTGGACATACTGGGGTATAAATAAATACTGAATAAAAAGAATTAATAAATAAACAAAGCAAACCCATGAACTGATGAGTCTCCAAAATGTTTTCTCTTTTTTTTTTTTCAAGATTCTATTTATTTATTTTTAGAGAGAGACAGAGCAAGCATGAATAGAGGAGGGACAGAGGGAGAGAGCCCTCAACTGACTGAGCCACCCAGGCACCCCTCCAAAATTTTTTTTAAAGAAAGTGTTCTTCCTTTTTTCATCTTTTTTTATTTTAGTTCAACAAGGACTTACTGAGTTCTGATGTACTTGATGTAAGTGTCAGGGATTCCACAGAAAATAAGACAAAGTCCCTGACTTCAAGGAGATTACTTGCAGATAATTACTTTTCCTTAAAAAAAAAAAAAATGAAGTGAGGAAAACCTGTCTCTATCCTTGACAGACATAACAGAACTTCCCACTCTCAGCTCATGAAAAAGAAAACCCAGTTCACAGTTCCTCAGATTTGGATAACTGTGGTAATTTAAATAATGTTTCTGCTGTCAATTTTACCAGCACATAATTTCATGTGGTTAGTACAGTGAAAACAACAGAAGGTGCTCTAATTAACTAGTCAAGTTTTGAGGACAGAGAAGGGAAGGGGAAAGAGAAGAAGGTGAAGATTAGAATTAGGAAGAATATACTCTGGTCTAGGATCTTATCCTTCCTATGACTTTCAGAAACTGACTCATCCCATGACTTTAACTTTACACAATTATAGACGGGGAATATATCCACCATATGTATCAGTAGTTTCATGTGCAGAATATGACAACCAGTTTTATTCTTACTGAGCATCAATGTCCAGTATCTTGTATAAGTCATAAGAAAACATACTTTACTCCCTAGGAGTTTGTATATAGTCTATGAAGATAAGAAAAAATGAAAGAAATAAACTGGTACTCTTCATTCGTCTCAAATTTGGACAGTTTGGAGAAAAATCATTTCTCATTTGTGTCTGAGTTTTATGGTAGGCTTCTCACACCTTGGGGACCTAAGAAGAAAAAAAAAATGTCATTTTGCTGGTCCTTTATTCCAGCTCCATCACTCTAATTGTTCTTTATTGGGTATCATCAAAAACATCCTCCACTGTTGATTGCCTTCTCTTTCCTGGCCTTTCAAATCCTTCAACCTCACCCTTTACAATGCTGGTACTGGTATCAAAATTTAAAAATAGGCAACAGTTGGCTTTTTTATGTAGTAATCACTTATTTTGTCAGAGGCCAGTTCTCTAAAGGCAGGTGTCTAGTCATGAAGCACTTGCTGCAGCACCACAGGAAAGAGCTGAGAATAGACCAACAGTGAAAATGAGCACCTGCTCTGAAGCTAAGAGGACACATAGTTAAAACTTCTAACATTGTTTGGCAGTGAAATAATTTTCTAAGCATTTCCCCCCAAATATTGATTTTGTTATATCTGTAACACCCAGGCCACCTCCCTGAGGAAGAGCAAATTATCTAGCAAATCATCCACCCTTTATCCTTGTGGTAAGTATTATTGAATAGCTACAGTACATGAGATGTTGTCCAAAGATACCAAGAATTATGCTCAAGGGACCCAGAAGACAAACACCAAACCAGGGGAAGTAATCCCAAATGGAAAAAGATTGTACTGTGGTCTCCTCATTTTATTACGTTTTATGTCTGACTTGTAATGCCTTTTCTAACTTAGATTTAAATCCCCAGGGTGAACACTTTGTTCTCTGATGGTACCCAGTGTGCCCCCAATAATCACCATTATTAAAATTAGCTGCCCTATGTCAACATTGTCATCTTTTTTTTTTTTAATTTATTTATTTGTCAGAGAGAGAGGGAGAGAGAGAGAGCGAGCACAGGCAGACAGAGTGGCAGGCAGAGGCAGAGGGAGAAGCAGGCTCCCCGCCGAGCAAGGAGCCCGATGTGGGACTCCATCTCAGGACGCTGGGATCATGACCTGAGCCGAAGGCAGCTGCTTAACCAACTGAGCCACCCAGGCGTCCCAACATTGTCATCTTTGATGTCCACTACCAACCATAATCCAGAGGAATTTTAAAAGGTTAACATAGGTACATTAATTGATGTAGTCTTTAGAGAAGTCTTTAGATATTACAAGGCCACAGTATTCTCTGCTCCTTGGGAGCATTTTTATATAAAACACAAGATTCTCTACAATGCCCACATTTTGGCTCTGTAGTCTAACCTGTCAGAAACTGCACACACATCCTATATACCTATTGGATTTGAGCTGATGATTACAGTTCTGCTCCCTTAACATGGCCAAAGACACAAATACTTATTCACACCTTTGGGACTGAAGAATGGTTCTTCTAGTTTCTTATGTCACCTACCCTAGCAGTGACCACATACTGTCATAAATCAACATGGCTAAGGATGCACTATGGGGTTTAAAGCTGTGAACTCTAAGACTTCACATGATAACCAAAATATTTGTTAAAGGTCAGTGTCACAGCTCTCCCTAATTCCACTAGGAAACATCGATCTGTCATCAGGATTAGTTAGTTATAAGGGCAGCATATGGATTTATCCTTTAAACTGTCAAGACTTTCATAGGTGAAATACTTTCCAAAAACTCTTTTGGCTTTACAACAGGCCTCCAAGGTAGGAACTGAGTACATGGTAGTAGGCAGTGTGTAGAAGAGTTGTTTTTACCCAAGTTCTGTTTCTTGGGAGCTGGTCAGAGGGAAGGGCCTTTGGTAAGTACTCATACTTTGCCCGAAGGAATCAGTATCTTGCCTGAGTTCCTAAATTAAGATTAACCCAGCCTGAGAAGTTTCTCTGCCCAGGACATTTACACAAGCCACTGTCTACATAGTTTTCTATTTGCCTCTAGCATGGTAACAACAGCCACAGAGAACGGTCAGCACTTAAATCTTTTGGTCCCCTCTGCAGGATCTCCTTGCAGTCACTTGGGGATGCACCCTTTCTCTTCCAGTCTTCTCCTGGTGGATAGCAGCATCAAATGCCCACGCCCCCATTGATTCTTTCTAAGGACCCGCAGTGGGCCCTGAGGCAGCTCTGCTTTGCTCCCTTTGCTCCTTCCCTTCAGGAGAGTGGTTCTCAGGCCTCCACATTGCCAAGGACTGAGGTTTAGTCCTACTAACACCCCCTACTGCCCCATTTCAAATCTGAGTAGCTGGACTGGGAGAGAGTATAGATCATGTATTTGAGATTGCCCTGGGAGCACCAGCTCGTTGGCTGGGATTTCTAAAGAACTAAGATATTCCTCAAGTACCAAGGTGAACTTCAGGTACATACTTCATTAGATATTAAAAGTACCATAGAGCTGCAATAATTAAAATAGAATCCAATTTGGCACAAAATATGGTATACTGATGAAACAGAAGAGCTCCAAAACGGACCCTAATAGTGACAGATTTTGGTATCTGATAACAACTAACAACTAACATGCACATAGCAGTTAATCACGTGTTCTGGATGGTTATCAAAAAGATGTTCACTTTCTCCAGCCCAGTAATTCCATTTCCTGACAAGACCCACATCAGGAATGTGGGTCATGTGTCTAAGAATGTTCTTTGCAGACTACTTGAAATTCTAAGGCCGTTTATGAGACAGCACCCTTTGTCACACCATAACGGACTCTCCTATCCAAACTGGGTACATGTGATTTGAAGGTTCACATCATGGCAAATTCCCTCCATTTCTGGAACGGTCTTCCTGGGAACGGGACAGCTTAACACCTCAACTTGGCTTCTGGAGTTTTAATGCAGGGGACTTGGTTTCAATATTAATTTTGTCATTTTCACTAAGAGCAAAGAAACCAAGTGGTTTCGGCAGAAAAGACTCAAGATGGCCATGCCGAGCCCCTGGTGCTCTGCAAATTTCTCTCTAGATTAGGCTTCCAGCAGCCTCCTCATTAATCCTGATTCTGTCTGGTTTCAAGGGGTCTTTTCTCCCCCTTAGCTTTCCTTCAGTACTGATAGCAACCAAATCTATACCTTCTTGTTCTGATGTTAGACAAAATGCCAGTAATGAACTTTGAACCACTTCCTGTCTGATTCTTGACAATCACCTCAGAATCCAAACACCTAAAAAGAACATTATCCCTATCAAACTAGGATTGACTCCCCCCACCATTTAGCATTTTAAACAAGGGAATAAAAATTCAAGCTTCTATGTTAACAGGAAAACTCTGACAATGGTAAAATTTAGAATGAGTACAGAGAAGAAAAGACCAAACAGGAGAAAATTCTTTTAAGAGGAGGGGTGGTAAAACAACAAAACAGCTAGAGGGTGCCCTTCAGAACCGTGTCAGTTTCTTGTCTTTACTCTCCAGCACCTAGCACAATGTCTGAAATATGAGAGTTCTGCTGAATTGAATTGAACAGAAAACTTTGTGATACCCAACGAAGACAAATGAACCCGGGTCATCAAAAGCTTCTTTGTTTTTATTTCAAAGTGTCTGATAATGAGCCCCACAGAAACGCTATAATCAAAGAGTAGAGCTCTGGATTTAGAATCGTATTATGTTTTTTGAGACCATTGCATTTGTTTTATGATGTCAGCTGTGCATCCTTGGGTGAATCTACCTTGCTTACCCTTATCTGTATAACAGAGATAAAACTCCCTCTCAGAGTGGTTAGAAGCCTAACTCAGGGTCTTGCCTGCCATGTGTCCTGGGGTAAGTGAAATGAGGAGGGGCAGAGACAGTGTTAAATGTTTGTGATATGCCAAGTAGACTCTAGTACAGTGCTAGACATGTTCAGGAGGAGGTCAGTAATTTTTTGGATGAATGAATGCTTGCTTTGTGTACTCTTCTCATGAAAATTATTAAGGAAACTCAAAAGTGAAGAAACGTTGCTTTTTATCCATCCTATGATTCTGCCAGTTTTCCTAAAAATCCATCCATGCTGTTGTTTGCATTTTGATTTACAACCATCCGATTAGTACTGTCCTTGAGAAAGAATCTACATATTAGGTTTAAAGAACCTAGGAGTATTTCTTCAGTTGGCACTGAAATCACACAAATCATTTGAAGAAGGTGGTGGGTTATGAAAGCTTCTCCGAAAACCCACCCTGCCCACTCTGTTAAAGGATCTCCCTACTGAAATTTCTTGTCAACCTGATGATTTCACAGCTCAGGCTTATGCTGGCTCCAGATAAAGCAGGACCACCGTTCCTTTCCTCCTCAACACCCACCGTTCCTGTTCATAGGGGAAACAGCACTGGGCAGAGAAGCCGGGTCTGGACTGGCTGCTGCCCGTGACATGGAGTGGTATCTACTTCCCAGGGTGGCAGTGGAGGTGAGGAAATGCATGAGGGAGCCCAGGGTCTACTTCAGGTCAGCACACAGTACTCCTTGGATCCAGGTTTCCTGTGCTGTCCTGACCCAATACAGCGGCCATTGGGCTGGATTGGGCCACTGAAATTTGGGGGGCACACACAGATTTTTTTTTTAATATTCAGTCATCAATATTTAAAAATAAAGAGGTTTTATACATGTATAAGAATTGGATTTTCAACTTCCCTTGAAAATCTGTGGAGAGCTGGTAACACATCCCCATCTAGAAATAATCATCTGGAGAAAGCAACTGGGTACAGCCCCAGTTAGCCCCAGTCCCTTGAGTTAAAGGATAATTTTGAAACAAAGGTACCAATCACGACTCTCATACAGATATAAAAGTGAACGCATGTTAAAGACTTATTTAATTCATAACGAGCCAAGTGGTGAGATGTTACATCCAGTTCAAAAGAGATCCAAAGATCCAGAATATTGAAATAAAGGTATCTTTGGAGGCAAAATTAGGGAGGGAGGTCTGCTGAACTCCTGCTGGACAGAATTCACATGTCTCTGGATAGGAATTATTTTTGCATTTCTAGCAGTTATTTCCAGTTTACAGAGTTGTGAAACAGCCCCCACAGAATCTGAACCAGATAGCCTGGGAGGGTGAGTTCTCTTCTGCAGTCTAGACTCCAGATGACGCTCTGTTTTCCAAGGAAGTACACGTTTTCCCCTATAATTCCATTTCCTGTCATCCTATTTATGGACTGCCTGGCCCCAGAAGTGTTTGCTCACCCAGATCCTATAGTGCTGTTCTCTCTTGTTTTTATACGGTTTCTTCAGTTACGACATGTGGAGACTAGACCCGATAATGTCTGTGTTCCCTCACAACTCCTTAATTCACATTTCTTAGTACTGCTTCCATCTGACACCCTGCTCCACACACATATCACTCCATAAATTATTCATCCTTATTCAGGCATTCGGGTCCTTATCAGTGAGCCATAGGCTCCTCAGTTTCTGCTAAGGTGTGAATAGGTGATGTGTTAATTATATGCTACTTTATCTTCGGCAGCATCTGCTTCCATAGCTTCAATTACTACTGCAAACCATCATCACTTGCATGAAAGCACCCCCCAACATTCAGCTTTAAACATCAACTGCTTCTGGAAAGGTCCACAAATCTATCTGCCAGTGAAGACCCTTGTCCCATAAGACCGTGCCTTTCCCCATATTCCCTCACCCATGGCCCAGTCCTGGAAGAAAGAAAACCTCTATTGGCTAAGTGAGGATGAAGATGAGAGAGGGCCAACCACACCATATTCCTGGACCCCAGCTGAGGAGCAGAGAAGAGATTTAAGTTACCAAGCTAGGATTTTTTAAAAAATATTTTATTTATTTATTTGAGAGGAGCATGAGAGAGAGCACAAGCAGCGGGGAAGGGGCAGAGGGAGAGGAAGAAACAGACTCCCTGCTGAGCAACACCCCCATGGGACTCGATTCCAGGACCTGAGCAGAAGGCAGATGCTTAATTGACTGAGCCACCCAGACACCCACCAGGCTTTTAATTATTACCTGAGACTAGGCATCCTCATGATGAAATTGAGCCTTGAGATTTTATTACAAAATTAAAAATTGTTATTATATGACCAAAACTAGGACAATTTGGGGTCAGATGGAGTTTTCACCTCAGAATAAGGTGAGACTCTCCCTACCACATTCATTCAGGAAATACTTGCTGAGTGCTGATTAGATTTCTACCACTGTTTTAGATGTTGGGGACATCACAGTGAATATGACAACAAGTCCTGGTCTCATGTGGTTACATTCTAGTGTTGAGATTTTATTTTTTTTAAAAGACTTTATTTATTTATTTGACAGAAAGAGAGAGCACAAGCAGCGAGAGCAGCAGAGGTAGAGGGAGAAGCAGACTCCCCACTGAGCAAAGGACCCTGAGATCATGACCTGATCCGAAGGCAGATGTCCAACCGACTGAGCCACCCAGACGCCCAGTCAGTTTTAAAGAAAAGTTGAGAGACAGAAACACTGGGAAAAGTTTTTGTTTAATATATGTTATCATACCACTATTACTATCAGCCCACACTGTCCAGTGTTGAAGCTAATCCTTCATCTGTGGTCCGACTCCTATCCCATCCACTTCCTCCAGGATCAGACACCACAGACTACACAGGCATCATCCAGAACATCAAGGTGCTTGCATCTATGTAACCCCCTGTCCCCCTCTCCACCCCATAAGAGGGCCTTATCACTCCCTCAGCCTGACTAAACTTTGGACGGGTTTCTTCCTGACTCTAGGCCCTTAACCTCCCTTAGAGCATTTTCTTTAGAAAATGTGTGAAGTCTTTCTCTGCCCCTTTGAGATGTATGTAAATATTTTTAAAAGCCTTTTGTCAATTTTATAACCTGGGAATGTCTTCCTCAAGGACCATCCCTTTGAAATGTAATTATCAAGGAGATAGCACCCCATGTCCAGTCTCTGTAGAGGGGTAGGAGTGTGACTTGGGCACCTTGCTCCAATGTGTAGAACCATGTCCTGTCATACAGTTTAGAATGGTTTATTTTCCCTTTGGATAAAGCCAGTGAACAAAAAAGATGACCTATGACCTCCTTTCACCCTGGGCCTCATGGAATCCAGATGGCCTACTGTCCACCAGGACTTCTTCTCCAGCTCACCCTCAGCTCTTAAGAATCCTCCCATGCTCTGCTTTAGCAGAGTTGAGCTCAGACTTAGTTCTGGTCTCTCTCTTTGATTGCAATAGTCTCTTTCCCTCCCTTGCAATAATCTTTTCAAATAAAACTTCTCCCTAAGTCTGAATTTGCTTTTTATTTGACACCCTTCAAACTTTTGCCCTGCTCTTGCTCCATTCTCTCTTGGGTCTTTCCTTCACCAGAGAGATTTCCTCAAATATGCCTTTCATTCCCTACAGCTCCCACTCACTTCATGACCTTCTAGGATATAAATCTGTGTCTTTCTCCTGAGCATCCTTAAACCCTTCCTGGAACAAGTCTCCTGTTTTGTAGCCAGATAGATCCAGGTTAGAAAACCAGCTCAACTACTTACTAATGTGGCAATTCACTTTCTCTAAATCCCTGTTTCCATTATTTGGAAAACAGGGATTACTCCCTCCCTCAGGAAAGGCAGCCATTATTTATCAAGTCAGGAAATCAGTAAATGGACTCAGATAGTCATGGTATTTCCAACGTAAGTGATTATAGCTAATGTTTACTGAGAGCTTACTATGTGCCAAATTCAGTATTTTACATTTAATTCCTCACCACAATCCTATGATTTAGGTATTTTTAGGTATTACCTTCATCATCTCCATATTACAGACAATTTTGAGGCTGATAAAGATTATTTAGGTAATCTGTCCAAATCTCCAGCTGAGAAGTCTTGGAGTTCACCTTGGGACCAAAGTCTGTATAGAGCTTACCTGCTAAAACAGTCACATTCCCCCCTCCTCCCTCTCCCAAAATAATGGACTCTACCTCCCACAGATAACCACCTACTCTCTATGCCCCAGTGCATTTGCTCATGCTGTTCTCTTCATGCCAAGTGACTGCTTCCTCCTTACCCAGACACACAAACAACAAACCCGTACGTACACTCATATGTGTCTCCAGGTTATCCTTGAGACAGTTTTAAAACTCATTTTCTGTGAAATTTTCTCAACTCTTCCAGAAATAGCCTTTTCCTTCAATACTCCCAGAGCTCTTCATATCTCCACATATGCTTCCATTATAGAATTTATATTTGTTTTTAGGATAAAA
Source organism: Mellivora capensis (assembly GCA_004024625.1). Lineage (NCBI taxonomy): Eukaryota > Metazoa > Chordata > Mammalia > Carnivora > Mustelidae > Mellivora > Mellivora capensis. Next base: position 124,413 of record PISX010002845.1, on the reverse strand, counting down.
TATGTGAGGTGACCTTAGGACCAAGCAAAGCTGAGGGAACTATACAGGAAGACCAGAAAGAACATGAAAGGAATTTAGAGAGCATCAGAAAGTAAATAGATTTGTTGGATTATAGAGGTGTAATGACAAATGAGGATAAACTATAAATGACAATGTAATGACAAATGGGGTGAGTTTATAGCCTTGAAGGCTGATATCAGCTGTGATGATCAGGTCATGTGCAGCTTGAATCCAAAGAACACAGGCTCTAAATGCACCCCCATGAAAGCATGATTTGAAGTCTCAACCAAAAAAAAAAAAAAATGGCCCTATAAATAAACATTTAGCTCACCCCTCTTTACCATGAAAAGAACTACCCTGGATTTGTGTCCCAGATCTTGTCCCCAGGGCACTGTCCCTGGTCACTCACAATCTCCACGCACTGAGAAGGAAATTCTAAAAAGCTTGGGATGGGACAATTGCCTCCTTAGTTGGTAAAGGTCTTCCACTTCTGAAAGACTTAAACCTAAATATACAGAATGAAGTAATTCAAACCTTGATTAATATTTCCTGTCAAATTTGGGGATAACCTCTGCATATTTGGTACTGAAAGTATTTGTATATTTAGGAATTTAGCATTTCATCTATGATTCTGTTTCAAGCGTGTATTTTATTTATTTAGACTTTGGTTTTCAACTTGAAAGGTAGAAGAATTTTGCAAAGTTTGCAAAGAGGGTCATGATTATCAGACCTTAATATTAGTACCTGTATAATTAATTCATTAGCCTTACTAGATTTGCCCAAGAACACAGGAAGGTTTTGTATATTGCAAAACTTACATTGAAAAACTTAACAGAAAAAAATAATTTATTAAGTTTTTAGTTATAATTCATGATTTTTAAAAACAAATTTAACTAGCTCAGGAAATTTAAATAACGAAATCATAAGAGCCCCTCAAAGCCAACTGCTCCAATCAATAAATGTGTAATTACAATTGTGGGTTGAATAAAGAAGTTTAAAAAAAAAAAGAAGTTTAAAAATTAGTTATTTCAATAAATTATATAATTTGAAAATTTCTATACTGATGAACTGCCCTCCCAGAAACCTAAAAATTGGTATTGAAGTACAGTAACTACTACTTCTATGTCTATTTTCCTGCCTGAACTGTGAATTCACTTAGTGGAAAGCATCCTTGCATCCCCAGCATCCAACACAAGAATGGCCCAAAGGGCAAGACACACACCAGCTGATATTATCTGCTCTCTGCCAGGACTGTGATTTGTGATTTATTCAAGTACTCTCAAGAAATCCTCACCAACAGTGAGGATTTTCCCTCCAACCTACAGTGGAGGGAGGGAATAGCAACAACCCAGTCACCCAGGTGGGGAGAGCTGGACTCCCGGGAGGAATCCAGGCTGACTTCAGGGGCTGCATCTTCCCTTAACTTTTACGTTACTAGTTGAATGGATAACAATCTTTAATGTTGGGATGCTGGGACTTTGGACAGTATTATTTGAGCTGAGGAGAACAAAATGCATGTGTTAGACATGGACATAAATTGTCCCCTGTGGACAAGTGACCAGGACAGAGATATAGGATCCAAGTGGAGCTTCCTGGGAATAATTTGAGAAAAGTAGAAAGGCTGTCTTCCCTAAGAGACAGAAAATATGAAGAGTCTGGAGAGGAGGAGATAAGCAACGGAGAGGAAGAAAATAGTTTTGACTTCCTTTAGAATAGGATTAGGAAAAGTACTGTCTGGTAGTGATTTATTCAATGAACGCCCAGCGGACATTTCCTTCATGGTCAGTTGACTGTCGTGGCATTTTGATTTGGAGCTGAGGCACAATGCCAGGTAACCCAGATTAAACAGGATTCTCAGGAGCCAAGGAAAATGAAAAAGAACATCTCTGGCACTGGCCTAAGGAAGAAGTACGAGAGGATAAGCCAGGACGGCCCAAAGGAACAGTATCAGAGGGGGTTGGCTGACCAGGAGGGGAAACCCAGCAAAATCACACAAGTTTGGTTATTGTGCTAATTCATGGCAAACCATGAATAATGAATAATAATTTCTGTAACTAACATGAGTTAGCACCAGAGGTACTATGGCAGGTTTTTTGCATTCTGAACTTCAAATGTGCACTCTGTTGAAGAGTGTACTGTGGGGGAGGAAAATCAGAGATCAAGTCGGAAGTCTGAACCATGGTGTAGCCTGGGCCTGCCTGGTAGAATAGCCAGCAGAGAACGTTAGGTGCTTGTGTTGCACAACTGGCAGGCAAGAGAGGGGAAACACTACACTTCTGCTCAATGCTGTTTCTGATCTTGAAATTCAAGCACTGTCACCTTACCCAAACCCACCTTTGACCCCCAAGACAAGATTACAACATACTTCTCAAAGATTTCTGTGCATGGATCACAGCAATAGTTCTTAAAGGGGGTGGTAAAGCCCCCCAAAGGCATCTAGAAACCCTGTGGGTACCTCTGGTTATCATGATGACTGAGGAGCACCAGCACCACGAATCAGGAATGGTAGGAATTGAAACACGCTAGAATCTACTATTTTACAGATATAAAGGATATCTGGCATGGATTTAATATATGCTGGTTTGTTGTGGTTTTTTTTTTTTTTTTTTTTAGTATTTTACTTATTTGAGAGAGAGCATGAGAGAGAGCAAGTGAGCATGAGTGGGGGTTAAGGGGGAAGGCAAAGGGAGAGGGAGAAGCAGACTCCCTGCAGAGTAGGGAGGTTGTCATGGGGCTCAATCCTAGAACCCTGAGATCATGACCTGAGCCAAAGACAGACGCTTAACTGACTCAACCACCCAGGCGTCCCCATGCTGCATTTTCTGAGAATACAATTACTATAAACCTAGAAGGGATTATATTTTGTTTTGTTCTCAACTTTACAGGTAGTTGTTCACTAAATACAGAAGCTGGTACCATGAACAGTGGCGGTGCTCCCAGTGTTTCGGTGACCAACACAACTCCTCCCCTGTGATGGCAGACCAGTTTACATCTGTGCCCACTGTGACCGCCTAGCGGAGGCGAGAAAGCAACTCCTTCATGCCTTCTACATGGCTGTGCACACATCGATACACAGGAGTACGTGTTATTTTATTATGTACTACCTCCATTTCTTGTTTGTACTAATAGGACATTGTATTTTAATTACATGTTGTAGAAGCTAGGACTTTCATATCATATCAGGACAATAAAGGATGCATTAGAAAATACAGGAGGTGTTGGCCATGACAGGATAGAAAAACTACCCTGACTAAATCATGGTTTTTAGAGAAAGCAAGTATGTGGCACCATGAGTTATGATACAAATAAGAAACAGCACTGCTGGAACATGTAGATTCTGTAAAAGATGCTATATATTATAGAATTATGATTTCTTTTCAGAGCGCACCCACCCATCTGTGTGCCTACCAGCTGGCTCGTAACCAACCAGGGTGTCATCCGAAATAAGTCATCTGCGCTAAAGACAAAAAGTAAAGCTGGAATTGGGTTCCTTTCCCTAGAACACGATTCTCACATCTTACTGTGCAGAATAAACTGCCATGTTTAATAAAAAAAAAAAATTGCTGGGTCCTTTTTCTAGAGATTCTGATTTAAAATGTCTGGGTGGGCCTCAGCCATCTGAGTAACGGGAATGGCCCCACTTGGTTACAGCATTTCTGCACATCGGTGCTTTTCCACCCATGTGCAGACCGTCATCCAGGGGCCTTCCTAAAATGCAGATCCTGATCCAATAGGTAGGGCCTGGCATTCCGCATTGCTGCAATTCTTTCCTTCTTTCTTTTTCTAAGATTTATTTATTTGAGAGAGAGAGAACGTACATGAGAGGGAGAAGGGGGAGAGAAAGAGGGACAAGCAGGCTCCCCACCGAGCGCAGTGCCCGACACGGGACTCAATCCTAGGACCCTGAGATCATGACCTGAGCTGAAATCAAGAGTCAGAGGCCTAACTGACGGAGCCTCCCAGGCGCCCCTGGCATTCTGCATTAACAACGAGCTCCCAGGTGATACGGATGCTGTGGGTCCATGACTGCACTGAACGGCACACTCTGTCCATCTGGGGACAAGATTCTGGAGCACGCAGACAGTGCAGGTAGAGAACTCACCCTCCACATTCACGCTCCTTACTCTGTGAGGACGAGGTGGGCATTACCAGAACTGAACAGGGTTTTCCTGATCACTCCCATCACACTGACCAAGGGGCTGCAGTGTAGTGGAATGCAGGGGCCAACCTTGGGTCACCTCAAATGGCAGTGTGCTGGCTTCGCCACAAGTGACGGGAGTTTTTAATCGTACTGCACTGAGAGACTTGCCCTCACCACACCAACTGTTCACGTGGATCCTGGCTGTGATGTTAACAACTTTTATAAAAAATTTTAATTCCTAAGCATTGGCATTACTGAACAGAGGCCACGGCCTTGCCTCTGCACAGGAGAGAACCCACCCGCACCCACGGATCTGAAATCACCTAGATGTTGTCCAGACAGCAGCGGGACAAAGGCCTCGAGGAGTTCAGATCCAAGCAGAGGACTGAGGAATTACTGCAAGTCACTGGAGAACTCACGTCTACAGACAATGTTTCTACATGTACTAACTAGTGTTTTAAGTGTATGTAGATGTCATTAAGACAAATCTTTGAAAATACCTTAAGTGTGAATAAATTCAGGTTAGTTATGGGACACTATATACTTTCTCAATTAATAGATATTAAAAGGCAATCACATATCACTCAGGGTCATCATAATAGTTGGACATTAAAGAGGGGTCCTTGTCTTCCAAAACATATGCCAGAAATAGCCTGACATAGGGAAATTCAAATCCTTCAATATTTCAGAGAATAAATGATATATATCATTATTAAATATATATTTAAAGAAATTATGTATAATTCTAAATGACTGAATTTCTCATCGTATAAGTGAGGAAAGAAAAAGCTGCAGCAGAATTTATCCTCAGATGATTTAATAGAGGGATCTTATTCATTATATACAGGATTCTCTGACGACAGTGGGCTGGTCACCAGCTGGGTAACCCAACAGACACGGAAAGCCCGGGGCAGCACAGGGGCCGCTAAAAGTGGACAGTCTTGGCTGGCTTCACATCTTCAATATCGGACAACAGCCAGCGGTAAGTACGATGGCGCCGCAGCACCTCGATGGCCTTGAGCTCCAGGGGTGTGGCCTGAATTCCAAGGTCTTCCAAGCCAGGCAGGTGAGGCGACAGCATGTCTGTGATGTGAAGCTGTGGACACACAGAACCACGGAGAACTCTGAGAACTGACCAAGAACACAAAGTGCTATCTCACTGACCCCTGAAACACTCAAGCTGGCCTGAGTCCCATTACCGAGACTTGTCTCCAAAGGACACATGCTGGTTTTGATTCCTGGACCTCACTAAAAGTAGACCACAGAAAAAGAGTTTTAATAAGAAATAGGCAAGGTCACCAAACATCAGCGTAAAGGTCCCCAGCACTACCCACGAACAAGGACCACTGGCTCCAGATGAGCCATTCCTCAGACTGAACGAGAAATCAATCTGCAATGGAGAAGCGCCAGTCACATCGTCCCAGCGGCTTCAGAGGAGGTCCAGGAAGAAAATAAAACAGAGGCTAATGCAGAACCAGTCCATTCCCCAATTCTCCCTTGTACATGGGCTTCCTGCTTCCGTTTGCACGGCTGCATTAGGGAGATAAATGGCAATTATTCCTTGCTAAGATATAATCCATTAACCTTTGTGCTTCTACTATACTTCACCTGGTTGACCGATGCTCGCCACAGATCTAAAACACCAAACCCATCCTGTTTGTAGAGGAGAAGAATGAGCTGGAAGACTTCCACGATCCCAAACCATCCACAAGTGCATGAAGAGAATCAATGTGCATATAGAGCACCTCACTCCTTCTTCCTCCCCACCTGACAAAGTCTGCAATTTTTACTGAAATGCTAAGAGGCAGCCTCCAAATCGAAAGCCCATTCAGCCTACTGTATATATCAAAGCCCACTCCATTCTCAGTGTAAGAGGCACATTTGCACAAGACACGCTCAAGTATTCGGACAGTTAGTCCTCCTGTCTAGTTTTTCAGGAATGTAGAAGGGATATCTTGAAAACAAGTCTCAGCTTTCTGGACACAGCTGATCAGAAGAGAGAATCATGCCTGCCCCATCCACATCTGTCCCCCAAGGACTACTTTCTCATCTTCTCTATGTTTTAACTTTTAGGTAACATTCAGAGGATCAGTTGACTATTCTTGTTGAGAAAAGGTCAACAGGTCTTCAAATGTAGAGACAATATGGAATTTTTATTTTATTTTGTGTTCTTCCTCAAAACACTTCTACATGCTGTGTGAGAGACTAGCACGGGAGACAGCAAGACAGAAAGAACCAAAGCTTTGAAACCCAACACACTGTAAGGGGACAAGACAGGCAGCCCGAAACTGGTCAAGGGAATGAGAAAGGAATAATTTCCCTACTTGGATTAGGGTGGGCAGAGTGGAGATCTTTCTTTAAGCCAAAAATGTTCAGTGCTATTACATATACTTTCAGAATACAAAGTTGAAAAAAAAAACAAAACCCAAAAACAAACAAACAAACAAAAAACCAAAGGGCCGGGAGAAGCAGGAGTAGTTAAGATTTGGCATATATTTTGAGGGTTGCCTGAATAATACCTGCTGATGGCCTATGGCTGTGTTCCCCAAAAGAGCAGCCTCTGGACAAATGTGGTAGTTTTCATTTAAGTTTAAATTAATTAAAATTAAATAAACTTCAAATCTTATTTCTTCAGTTGCACTAGCCGTATTTCAAATGTTCATCAGTCGTTCGTTGCTAGTCTCTATGTTTTAAACATTGTAGATTACAGAACATTTCCATCACTGCAAAAAGTTATACTGGACAATGCTGGTTTAGACTGGTAAGAGAAAGTAATAAATCAGGGGAGAATTCCTAAATTTTTGGCTTGAGCAACAGAGAGAACAGTGATCTCATTAATTAAAATGAGAGAGGCCAGGAGAGAAGCAGGTTTGCAGTTCTATTTGCGGAGATGTTAAGTTTCAAAAAACTGTATTAGACCCAAATACATGTAAGAGTCTGCAGCTGGGAAGGGTGAGGGGCAATTCAAGGCTGGAGATAAAAATGCAGCCGTGAGCTCACAGACAGCAGCTGGAGCATGAGATGAGAGGAGAGTCGTTCAGAGGTTGAGCAAAGATACAAAAGGGCTGAGGACAGAGCTTGTCAGTCCCCCAACATTTACAGATCAGGGAGAAGAGGGTAAACCAGGAAGAGAAACTGAAAAGCATGGCCGAGTGAGAGGAGGAAAAAGCAAGGGAATATGGAGATGGCCAGAAAACAGATTGGCAAGTGAGGGTTCAGGGGGAGAAGGGATGATCACAGGTAGTCCAGATCACATTTCTGGAAAAGAGCAGTTTGTGGGGAGAAGTGGGAATAAAAGCCTGAATGGAGTGGGTTAGAAAGACTGAGGTAAGCAATGGTTAACAGCAGGAACAGACAGCTCTTCTGAAGAGTTATGACTCAAAGGGACCCAGACAAACAGGATGGTGGCTAGAAGGGACAAGGGAGGGAGAGCTTCACCTTTAAAAAAACAGAGCCCTGAAGGCATGTTTGTGTGCTGTTGGGAATGATCTAGCCAAGAAGGAAAACAGATCACATCTGAGAGAAGCCAAGGGAGCACCCCCCACAGCCCTGGGCAGGCTGAGGGGGGGTGAGTTTCAGGGCCCAAGCTGCGGGGCTTGCTTCAGATAGAAGGATAATGGACAAGAGCATGCAAATAACCCAGCAAGCAAACAAAAATCAATTCTAACTTATCCATCTCTGTAGCTCTCTGCCCAGTACCTGGCTGGAGAGATGTTCACCACATACTCACCCGCTCCACTTTATCCCTTGTCGTCCAGGGTTCAAATGGACTCATTTCAAAGAGTCGTGCTACCCACCTAGAAAAAGGAATAAATACGACGCACGTGATAGCATTTCCACACCCAGTACTCAAGCTGGCCTCCAAGAAGCACCGGGAGAAAGGCTGCCATAGAGGCAGGAGCTCACTGACTGTTTTGTTTTGTTTTTTAAAAAATAACCAATATCCTGGCACCTCTACATGTAAGGTTACCTTTCCTTTTAAGCTAACCCAGCTTGAATGCCCTAGCTCGTGGTAGTCCTGTTCTCCACGGAAGATGCAACAAATCCGAGCAAATGAAAATTAAAATAAAGCCATTACTACCAACAAAATAAACAAAAATATCTGACATTCAGAGAAGTCAGTGCCATCTGCCGAGCTCCTGTTAAGTATCCTCGGAGCAGGGGGTCTCAGCCCGAGTCCGGGGTACCCTAGGCATTCCTCAGGGTCCCCACAGAGCACTGGGCAAAGGCTGGGTGTTCGGGTTCTGAGGACCACGCATCACTACAGCTAGAGCAGCTCTGCTTCTATCTGATTTACCTCGTAGGTTTCCAGTGGGTCACTGAATGCGGGGCTCCACAGCTTTCTAAAAACTTAAAAACATCATTCTAGTATGCATAAAAAAATAAAAAAGCAAGCTGAAGATGGGTCAGAATTTCTCCAGCAGCAAATAAAGCCTCAGAGTCCAGACAACCGGTCCGATGGCACTGTACTGGGCTATTATAGCCCAATTAAAACACCCCCAGCAAACCTCCAACTCTGTGCTCTGGTTGGGTGTTAACAGAGGACATCCACTGTCCACTTCCATGTCCTCGATGAGCCACTCCGTGTGCATATGCCAACTCCACTACGCAGTAATTCTCAATTTCCTGCTTAGCCAAGGAAGCAGCTCCCTGCAGTATGGCTTATGGCCCCTGCGCTGCACCAAAGCCACTATCAAAATGACCTCACTACTGACTCCAGTGGATACTTGTAAGCCCTTCACCTCGTCTGACTTTTCTGTAGCCTTTCATTCCACAAACACTGACAAAGTGCCTACTATGTGCCAAGCACTTTTCCAGGTGTGGGAGACACAGAAGTGAACAAATAGCCAGGCTCCCCTTCTTGGAACAGTCATTTCTTCCCTAAAACACCCCCTCCTATTCCTATCTAGACTTCCAGATGTTCCACTTCTTTCACCTTAATGTCTGATGACTCACTTTGAGCCTCTTGATAAATTTCCCTGACACTGCAGGTCCTTTAGACAGAGGTATTCCTCGTGCTTGGCCCCCAACTCTACTCCTTCACGTGCACTACGTGCTCTTCCCTACCTACGTCACTCACAGAATACTGAGGATGAAGGAGACAACCTGAAAAACAGAACACCCCAATGAATAGTATCATCACGCTGCAGTCTATTTTTCTCATACCTGTGTTAGATCACAAGCTTTTTAAGGGTTTAGTATAATATCTTGAGTCCCTAGTGTCTTGCCTCAGACATAGAGGGCATTTGGGAAATATTTGTTGAATGAATTCAGGAGTGAAATGCCATGTTGGTTTGTAAGTCAATCCCTGGCAAACGGGATGTGAAGGTCTCCCTGACCAGACCACGAGTATGCAAGAAGCAGGACATGAAGAAAAGGGATAAGGTACTACAAGATCAAGTGTGAATCCACCCAGCTCCTTTCCCCAATGACGTGACCAGATTGGTTTAATAAAGAAAGATCCTTTCCCACATCTGGGAGAGAGGTATGAAACAAAGGGAAACCTGATTGTTCCTTTATACAACCTGCCGAGCAAGACACTTCTCCAAATTAAAACCCAGTGGTTTCTAATGAGAGAATTCCAATTCTAATGAGAGAATTTGAAAAACTGTAGATTTAACCTCTCAACACACATTGTTTTTCTCATCCACACTAAGCCACATTTCCCTTTCTTAAGACACCTCTGGTTCTGTCCTAGACTAACACCAAGGCATCAGGAACACCTCCTAGTTAGAGATTCAGCTCTACTGTAACAAACATACTCCCTATAAACCTAGATGACAGCATTACAATGTATGGCGTTAGCTCTATTTTAGAAGGCATAAAAAGAAGTACTTTACCTACCGATAAGCAAAATGTGGCAAAGGGTATGGCAAGAAGGGTCTGTGAGCCACAGCAAAGGCATACTGCACCAGGTCGAAAAGGAGGTACCGATTAGGCCTACAAAAAGAAAATTTGTAGTTCTCTAAATTATTCGCTCCTTACAAATTTTCTTCTTAAACTTAACAAACTAACATTTTTCTTATGAAAGACGAAACACATAGCACTATAGTCAATACAGATTGGCACAAAGAAAACTCACCTATAATCCCATCAGAGATAAAGTTAATATATTTAATGTAGCCTTCTCATCCCCTTACATATACACATTTTTTTGCTGTTACAAATGTAAGATTACACAGGTCACCCTATTCTGTAATGCCTTTCATTTAACATTAAATCCCAATCACCTTTCTATGTCACTCAATATTCTAGTGCATGTTTAACAATCACATAAATTGCCCTGCATACAATCGTAACTATTTGATAAATTCCCAGTCTCAGGGATATTTAAGTTATTAAAATATATTTTTCTTTTATAAGATAATGCTTTAATGGCACTCTTAGGGTAAACATTTGTACTTAACCACAATTATGTATTTACAATGTATTCTACAATGGAACTGGCTTTTAAGGCTTTTATTATTTCCAAACTGCCTTCCAAAAAGGTCGTATCAATTCACATAAACATGTAAAATGCTAGCAGCCCCCTCACCAAAAATGAGTTTAGTCATAAAACTGTGCCTATCTGCTAGGTAATAATGGTACCCCAATATTCTGATTTGCATTACTTTCATGATAGAGATTATTTTTTTTAGTTTTGGCTACCTACACTTCATTTCTCTCTTTCTTCCTGAAGCCCCGTCTTATATAAAGAATGATTTCTAAGAATTCTTTATATGGGGGGAGGGGGGTGGTGCTTGCACACACATGTGATGATGTATGGGGGGAGGGGAGAGGAAGAGACAGACCCCCACAGGGCAGGGAGCCTGATGCGGGCGGGGCTCGATTCCAGGATCCCAGGACCACAACCTGAGCCAAAGGCAGACACTCAACTGACTGAGCCACCCAGGTGGCTTTACATTTTAATGATATAGTTGGAAATATTTTTTACTGTTTATATTTTGCTTTTTAATGTTTAAGTGTTTTGTGACATACACAAGTTTAAATATTTCACTTAACCAAAAGTTCTGATTTATTTTATGGTTTGATTTTATATTTAGAAAATCCCTCTATAGTAACAAGTGACATAAATTCCCACATTTTTTTTTTTAAGGATTTTATTTATTTGAGAGAGCATAGAGGGGGTAGGGTCAGAGGGAGAAGCAGACTGCCCACTGATTAGGAAGCCTAATATGGGGCTCGATCCTGGTACTCCAGGATCATGACCTGAGCTGAAGCAGATGCTTAACCAACTTGAGCCAACCAGGTGCCCCCCAACATATCTTTCTAATGTTTTGAGATTCTTTAATCCATAACATGGTAGATCATTCAGTAAATGGTATTATATCTTTAGTAAAGATATCTTTAGTAAAGATATAATACCATTTACTGAGTGATCTACTCTTTACTGAATGATCTACCCTTTCCCCATATTTTGAAATGTCACATACTATATTCTTATATATATTTGAGACTGCTTCTGCACTTTCTATTTCACAGATCTGAACAGTTCTGTCCTGGTATAACCTAGCTTTAACAATTACTATTGCTTATACTACATTTCAATATCTCTTCACCCGTTTGCCTAGACCCCTTTGCCTCAGAAAGTCTGAGAGCTCAAGAGCTGAATGAATGTAATTAAGTGAGAAACTCCTCGTTCTGACATTTTAACAAACAAAAACAAAAACAAAAGACATGAAAATATCAGCGAGGGGAACTATCAGACAAAGGCCTCAAATAGCTTCCTTCAAGTTCCAGATGTGTAAGGATCACTGCAGGGCATACATGCTATGCCAAAAAACAATCTGTAATCTTCACTATGACAAGCAATACTGGTATCAGGGGTAAACTAATTATATGTAATACACTTGCTCTTCAGTTGCTCTGAAGCACTTTGTGTTCCATTAACTGTGACTCAAAGACCCGTTTAAGTGCCTCTGCTCACAGAGAAAGGCACACTGAAGCCTGTGTCCTTCCCAGCTTCGGTTTCATGGTTCGGCATTATAGTCATTCCTTTGCAAATACCCTCAGCAAAACCTTGCCCCCAGCTGTCTCTCCACTATACTAGCATAGCCAAGTAAGTCCCTCTTCTGGTTCATGCAAGTATCTGCCTTCTTTGTGCCAAAACCCCAGAAAGACGTAATGGGAGAGAAAATACAATGGGGCTACCTGACCTCACCTATATTTCTGATCACTAACTTCGAACAGAAGACTCCATTCTGCTGTGCTACCTTACTTTCTCTCCTAAGAGCTGTTCTTCTGTGCTCCCCGGGAAAACTTCCTATCTTTTCCCCAGTCCCTCAAGGTTTCCATACACCTCTCTGACCCACCCCCTGCCTTTTAGCGGATGATCTCCCCACTTGTCATCATTTTCTTAATGGTGCCTTCTGAAGCACAAAAGTTTTCCATTTTGGTGGAGTCTATTTTTATCAGTTTTTCCTTTTATGAAGTATGCTGTTGATATCACATCTAAAAAAATCTCTGCCTAGGGGCACCTGGGTGGCTCAGTCGTTTAAGCGTCCCAACTCTTGGTTTTGGTTCCGGTTATGTCTCTGGGTTGTGAGATCGAGCCCCAGGTCCAGCTCCACACTCAATGTTAAGTCTGCTTGACAGTCTTTCGCCCTCTCTCTCCTCCCCCTTTGCTCCTCCCCCCACTCACACTCTAAAATACATACATACATAAAATCTTAAAAAAAATAAAATAAAAAATATCTGCCTAGCCCAAGGTCTAGATCATTTTTCTTCTAAAAGTTTTATAACATTAACTCTTACATTTAGGTCTCTAATATATTTTGAGTTAATTTTTTCATGTATTGTGTGAAGTTAAGGCCCCATGTTCAACTTTTTTGCATGTGGATCTACCAGGACCATTTAAGGAAAAGATTATTCTTTCCCCACTGAAGTGTCACAGCACTTTTGTTAACAATCAATCATCCATAAACACAAAGGTTGATTTCTAGACTATCAGTTCTGATAATTCATCTATATTCTATTCTCATGCCATATCAGTCTTTATAACTATGGTTTTAGAGTAAGTTTTGAAATTAGGAAATTTAAGTGCTCCAACTTTATTCTTCTTTGTCAAAATCGCTTTGGCTATTGTGGATCTCTGCATTTCCATATAAATTTGGAATTCATTTGCCAATTTTTGCCAAAAGAAAAAACAACAAACAAACAAAAAACCTCCTGGAATATGGATAGGGTTGGATTGAATCAACAGATGAATTTGGGGAAAACTGCCATTTTAACAATATTGGCTCTTTCCGTCCATGACCATGAGATGTCTTTCTGTTTACTTAACTCTTCTTTAATTTCCCTCAGCAGTGTTTTGCAATGTTCTAGATACAAGTCTTATATTTGTTAAATTTATACCTAAGTATTTTATTCTTTTGATGCTATTGTGAATAAAATTATTTTCTTATTTTTATTTTCAGAGTGTTCATTTGCAAATATATGGAAACCCAGCTGCATATGCTGATCCTGTATCTTGTGACCTTGCTGACTTTATCAGTTCTCACATTTTTATGTATATATGTGTCTATCAATAGGTATTTCATGAACAAATGATGGCATGGACCAACATCCTATAGTTAATAACTACGAAAAAACTAGGAGCAAAATTAAGGTCTTATGCTTCTGCTTTCACCTCAAAGTGTCTGAGAAATAAGCCAAGTTTTCCCCTGTGCTAAAGAGACAGAAAGAGAAACACAGATGTCTATCTACACTTCCGCAGTCACAAAATACGTACATTGCCATGCCGAGCACTACTCTCCCACCAATGTGCCAAACAAGTCTGGCGCACTACAGCCTAGCAAAGAGCCTAAAGGTCTCTTTCCCTCAAGGTACAAAGGGAAAGGGCTAAGAGTTATTTCCAGCAAGTAGTAAGCAAAGTCTGTAAAGCCAGTTCTATTTTCTTTTCGTCGGAATCCTAGTCTGACTAGAATCAGACGTCTTTGAGTCTAGTGATCTATGGACCCTGAGCTGAACACAGTTTTTGTAGCTAAATCTCCTGGAGTATATAACTGTGCTAACAGAGTGAACTAGGACCTCAGAGAGAGGCATACATCCTGCAGCTGCTAGATATGGAAATGTAATATGGTTTTTAACACTGACAAAAATTTTACTAAACTAAGCCTTTAACAATAAGGAAAAACGTAACAATGTATGAATTCATAATCCTCGGAATATATACTATGCTTCCTGGCTTAGAGAGAAAAGCGTCTTTTCTCTGGAAGCAAATATTTCTTAGGAATTACGCTATCACTTAATTGTTAATCAGATTCTCACCTTTCATGGACATCAGGTGTCATCAGTTTGCTTCATAGAATGATAGGGTTCTGGGCCAATTTTAGGTGGATTTAGTACCTATCAACCCGGCAGACTGACTCTTCACTTTTTAGTTTTAATTAAGTCAGAAAAGAGGTTCTAAACCCAGCTGTAGTAAGATTTAAGAAAATCAGGCAAGTCACATAGCTTAACTGTGCCCCATGTGTCCTAACAGCAAAGACGGTATATCATAAACAATCAGTCTCGCAATGCACTACCAACTGTACCCCAAACCAGCCATCTCCAACAGTTTGGGGGCATTGCGATACCCTATCAAAAGCAATTTAATTTTGCAACTGTACTTACTCCCTAAAAGTATTCTGTCTGTGTTTTGAATCTATAATAATATCCTTTTATATGTTAAAAACATCACTGGAATAGTACAAAACCATCCTTGGTGATCATTGGACTAAGTATATGTAATAGTCTAAGGCAGTTGGTTCTCTCAGACTTTGATGACAGAAAAATCACTTATTAAAGCAGATTCCCCAGTTCACTCCAAATTCTGATTTAAAGGAACCATTCAGGAGATTCTGACTATAGCAGACTTTGGACAGCTCTTTGAGACACACTGACCTCAGGGCTAGTGAATAAAATTTTTGGAATAAATGCAGTAGAAGAAAAACACTAAAAATGCAACAAATAAATCTGTAGTGACATGTTTAGAAGTTACTGTTCTTATAAATCATTACAATTTGATCATTTTAACAGGGAGCACAATTTTAAAGTCAAACTCTAGTCACCTACCCAACGAAGGCAAAAGATTTCCCTCTGGAATCTGGATCCTTAATTGCATTAATAATTCCTTTTGATACATCTACAACCTATAAGAAATCGTAACACATGTTTAAGTAATTGTCGAAAGAGAAAAACAGGGATGGGGAGAGGGAGGGTGGGAGGAAGGAAAGCAGGCCACATCAGTCACCACCAAAAAATAAGAAATAATAAAAGGAAATTAAAATAATGGCACTGTTCGTTTGAAAAAGCTCCTTAAAGAACCCACTCAAGGCCTCAAATGATCTGCATATTGGAAGGTTCACCTAAATATTTTTTCCAGTCAGCACATGTTCACGCTCAGACAGCTGCCGAGGCCCTTTGATCAGACTATGCCCACTATCTCTGCAATCTCACCCCTTACCACTCGTCCTAATGCTGTTACCAAGCTGTCACAAATTAGTAGGCAGAATCCTATGGAACTGCCAATATCCTACCATTCCGACTTGCCCATTTTATATGGTTTCAGATCCTGTGGTTTTCAACAGGGGTGATCTTAGCCTCACCTGGAAGGCTCTTTTGGCAAAATGCCTGGAGACATTTGTAGCTGTCACAACTGGGGAGGTAGTGCTACTGCCATCTGGTGGTTAGTGGCCAGGAATGCTGCCAAACATTCTACAACAGCCCCTCCAACAAAGAATTATCTGGCCCAAAATGTCAACAGTTCCACAGATAAGAAAGCCTGTTTTCAACATGCTCTTATGGAACCCAACATGCTCTTACCTCTGGACCCCTGTACTTCTGTTCTGTTCCTTCTGCTTGGAATGCTCTTCCCCAACCCCCTTCATCTGACTTGCTACTAGTCATCTCTAGGTCTCACCTTGGACGTTCCCTGTGGGAGGCTGTCCCTGACCCTGAAGCCTGGATTCAGTGTCCCTCTGCTGTAATTACATAATCCTCTCCCCATCACAGCACTTACCACACTGCATGACAAATGCTTTGCAAGCCTGCCTCTGACTGAGGCCAACGTGAGGAGAGCAATTTGTGTCTTGTTCATATCTCGATGTTCCCAGTGAGGTGTACAGTGTGCCTAGCACATTCAACTTATTTTTCTTATGTGAGTGAACAAGTGAACACAGAGAATACATGTGCCTCTTAGGTAAACTGAGAGGCAAGCAGTTGGAGCAAGTTGAAAAGAAGAAAATGATGGAGTTACAGTAATAGATTAAAACCAGAAAACGGATCACCTGAATCTGATCCAGCCAAAGTCCCTCTATCCAGGGTACTTACATATACTGGTTGTTTCACCGTCTTCTTGCCCAAGGAAATAAGAGGTACACCACCAAACCAGCGAATATCTGGCAGAAGAAAGAGAAGTATGCTAAGAAGTCCTCAACTACTAGAAGCCTCAACCAAACTCCACATGCTCCAATTTAGCAGAATCATTCTGCATAACTGAAATAACGGAATAAATGTAGCTGACACCGAGAAAGCTAATGGGCAGCCAGGCCAAATCTTGAAGGACGTGGAAAGTAAGGGAAAATGGTCAAATGGCTTGACACTTGGTGCATGGCCACTCCCAAGACCAATCACTGCACCCCATCCCAAGGAGGAACATGGGAATCAACAGATCAGCAATTATACATGGGTAACTCAGAAAAACTCTGATAAAAAAATGGGAATTTAGAATATGATGAATACATTACCACAAATATGTGGGAAATGAAAAGATTATTTAATACATGGTGTTGAGACAATCATTTTATTAAAATGAGAAAAAAAGAGAGGACAAGAGGGAAGAAGAAAAGGCTTATATTTCACCATAAACCAAAGCAAATACCAAATGGATTGAAAGTAAAGGTAAAAAAAAAGCCTTACAAAAATTTTTTAAAGTAGACATTATTTATAAAAACATCAAAAAGAATGAAACACTCGGGAATAAGTATAACCAAGTTAGCTAAAAACTTGCACACTGAAAACTATAAAACATGCTGAAAGAAAATTTTTTAAAGATTTATTATTTGAGAGAGAGAAAGAAAGGGAATGGAGAGAGGGACAGAGAGAGAGGGAGAGAGAGAATGTCAGGCAGACTCCAAGCTGAGGGCAGAGCCTGACACAGGCTTTATCCCACGACCCTGGGATCATAATCTGAGCCAAAACCAAGAATGGGATGCTTAACCAACTGAGCCCCCCAGGCACCCCTCCTGAAAGAAATTTAATGAAGACATAAATAAATAGAAATACATCTCATATTCATGTCAAACTACCCAAAGAATCTACAGGTAATGCAATCCCTATCAAAATCCCAATGCTGTATTCTGCAAAAGTATAAAAAGCTCCATCTTAAAATTTGTATGGAATCCTCAGGGACCCCAAATAGCCAAAACTATTTTGAGAAAGAAAAACAAAGTTAGATCATTGTGGGGGGGAATTTCAAAACTTATACAAAGCTACTAATCAAGATCCAAACAGTGGCATAAAGATAGACATATAAACTAGTGGACTAGAATAGGGAGAAATAACTTTTATATGTATGGCTAAATGATTTTTTTGACACAGTGCCAAGACCATTCAATGGGGAAAATGACAGTGTTTTCAATGACATCAGTTTCAATGGTGTTGGAGGAACTAAATATCCACATATAAAAGAATAAAGTTGGACCTTTACCTCACACCATATACAAAAATTAACTCAAATTGGATCAAAGACTTAAACATAAGAGGTACAACTACAAAATCCTTATAGGAAAATATGGAGGAAAGCTTCATGACACTGGATATAGCAATGATTTCTTGGCTATGATACTATAACATAGGAAACAAAAGTAAAAACAGATAAGAAATGAATTCGGGGGGGCACCTGGGTGGCTCAGCGGGTTAAAGCCTCTGCTTTCGGCTCAGGACATGAACCCAGGGTCCTGGGATCGAGCCCCGCATTGGGCTCTCTGCTCAGCAGGAAGCCTGCTTCTCCCTCTCTCTGCCTGCCTCTCTGCCTACTTGTGATCTCTGTCTGTCAAATAAATAAATAAATAAAATCTTAAAAAAAAAAAAAAAAGAAATGAATTCAGGGAACAGAGGGAAGACAGGGACATTCAGTCCAAAGCAGAAGATAAATTTTATTTTATTTTAATTCATTCATTCATTCATTCATTTAGGACATTCACTGCCCAGTGCAAAGCCCAACACAGAGCCTGAACTCACAACTCTTGAGATCAAGCCCTGAGCTGAGATCAAGAGTCAGAAGCGTAACCGACTGAGCCATCCAAGCACCTCAATGAATTTTATGGTTTTTATTACAATTTTTCTTAAATTGGAAATTAGCAGAGTGTGAAAAGACACGAGCAATCAGGGTGAAAAAACACAGGATAAAAATATCTAAAGTGGATAAATGAACTGTGGTCCATACATACAATGGAATATTATTCAGCTATTAAAAAAAGAAATGAGCTATCAGCCATATTAAGACATGACGGAAGCTTAAATGCAGAGGCTAAGTGAAGGAAACCAATATGAACAGGCAACACAGCACATGATTCCAACTATATGATATTCTAGAAAAGGCAAAACTGTGGAGACAGAAAAAGATGAGTGGCTGTCAGGTATTGGGGTGAGGGTCACAGGGTAAGGAAGGAAGGATAAGTAGGTCAAGCACAGGAGATTTTTAAGGCAATGCAGCTATTCTCTATGATACTCTAATGGTAGGTAGATGTCACTATACATTTGTCAAAATTCACAGAATGTACAACATAAAGAATGAATCCTAAATGTAAATTATGGACTTGAGTTACTAATAATGTATCAATATTGGCTCATCAATTTCACAAATGTATCACCCTAATGCCAGGTGTTAATAATAGGAAAAGTGGGCGCCTGGGTGGCTCAGTAGGCTAAGCGTCTGCCTTCAGTTCAGGTCATGATCTCAGAGTCCTGGGATCGAGCGCACAATGGGCTCCCTGCTCAGTGGGGAGTCTGCTTCTCCTTCTCCCTCTGCTATTCCCCCTACTTGTGCTGTCAAATAAATAAATAAAACCTTAAAAAAAAAAACACACAGAGAAAACTGTTGTGGGCAGAGATCAAGGGGTTAAAAGGCATGTGAGAATTCTGTGCTTTCCACTCAACTTTTCTATAAACCTAAAACTACTCTTAAAAAATAAAATCTAGGGGTGCCTGGGTGGCTCAGTGGGTTAAAGCCTCTGTCTTCAGCTCAGGTCATGATCCCAGGGTCCTGGGATCGAGCCCTGCATCGGGATCTCTGCTCAGCAGGGAACCTGCTTCCTCCTCTCTCTCTGCCTGCCTCTCTGCCTACTTGTGATCTCTGTCAAATAAATAAATAAAATTTTTATTAAAAAATTTTGAAAAATAAAATAAAATCTATAAATTTAAAGTAATTTAAGTAAATAAGCCAACAAAACCAAAAAAAAACAGTAAACATAACAAAAGATGTATACCTTTAATATATAGTCTAAATAAATCAGTAAAAAAAAAATCTCTCAAAACAACAAATACACATAGGCAAAGGATGTACAAAGAAAACTGAAAGAAAAAACATGAGTAGTTAACAAGGAGAAACAGGAAGCTACTGATTAAACCGTACCTCACTAACCATCCTAGTACCTCCTAGTATTTCCTAGTACTTTCTAGTATATCCCAGGAGGGCCAGAAACCTCTCCTAATACGTAAGTGAGTACACTGAGAGGTAATTGATAATTCGATAGAATCAGAAACTAAAGCTGGGTTCTTACTGCAGACTTTAAAAATGTATTCTCCCTTCCCACTCCCACAAATGTACAGGAAAGTTACTTTTTTAACCTGCATAATCTCAAACTCTCATCCTTAGTCAGGGAGACTGATTTCCTCTGCCAAGACAAATCAAATCATTACACAAACAAGCCTGAGAGCAAGCCTAACTCAATGCCCAGCCCATGAAAGCAGTTTCCATACCAGTTGAGCAATAGTCAAATTCCTATTTATTAGTCCCTAATCCCATTCCACAGAAGTTCCTATTAACAAGGAAGACTGACATGATCTCGGGATCATGAGATTGACCCCAATGTCAGGCTCTGTGTTCAGTGCGGAGTCTGCTTGAGATTCTCTCTCCCTCCACCCATCCCCTGCTCGTGCTCTCTCACTTTCTTTTCCTCTCTAAAATAAATAAAATCTTTCAAAAACGAACAAGCTAACAAGAAAGACTGATTACATGCAGCTGACAAACTATAATGCTGTCTCTTTGTCTTTCAAAATCAACATCCAAAGGATCTGGCAATCAGACTAAAAGTGAGAAAGTAGTTAAGAGGGGCTTCATGTGAAAAATGTAAATAAGGCCAACACTGAAGCATTGACTAGTACGGTGACATGCGCTATTTCATTTCAGTAACACACTACTCTTGAGACAGACATTTTCATCTCCATTTCAATATACAAGGAAACTGCCCCTGGTACCCCTGCCACAGTCAGTCTCTGCCTCCCAAGACTGCACTCTTTCTGTGAATCTAAGATGCTTCTTTTCATAGATAGTAATGAAGACCACACTAGGCACTGAAAAAGGCAACTGGAGGACAGAAAATATACCTCAGTCTGTCGAGTCAGAGAACCACTGTTAGCTTGTGCTTAACTTCAATCTGGCTAACCTGTATCCTCTTCTCTACTACTGAGAAAGAATACAAGAAAGAACACGTACTTGCAAAATGATTGAGGAATCTATCCTCTCTTCCAAAGATGTCAGATGGCTTAATGATAATGGCTTCTGGAAACGCATCTCTCACTTCCTTCTCTCCAACAGCCTAAACAACCAAACAAACAAAAAAACAAAGTTCAGAGATGAGTGACTAGAGCTTGCCTTCCTTCCACTATCAGGACATTACTTATATTTCAAAAGTTAGTTTCTCCAGATTAAGGTAGGATTCATGAAAGTCAGTTACATAGAATTTTTTTTTGTTAAATAACATACTTTTTTTTTCTGTAAAAACACTTTCACTGATTATTTTATTCGGAAAAAAACAAATAGGAGAAGAAAGAAACACAATTCTGGTTATTTGCAGTATCTATCAGCTTTCACTCTGACTCTCCTGTCTAGAAGCATTTCATGTAAAATCCATCTTTCTGGGCCTTTTTGAGAAGGCCCAGTTACTGTCTTCTTTACTTATTTTAGGATTGTGGTCTTGAAAGCTCTGAAATGTCTTTTCGTAATTCATTTCACACTGTTTAACATTTCCTTTGTCCTGCCTCTAATGGCCCTTGTTAGGTGTCTTCCTATATTTCTCCTAGGGAAGCTTACACAGAATAAAGGAGAAAAATCAGAGTAGAATTTTTCCAGCCTCCATTTTTCTTCCTAACCACAGGTTCAACAATTGATGGTATCAACAATCTAGCAGGCTGCCAGAGAAAGGATAGTGTGGTAGGAGGTCACGATATGGAAGTGGCAGCACACATACCTATCCAGAGGAGTGGGGAGAGGCCAGGAAGCTTCCTAACCTCAACGCCTTCGCTTGTTACCATCTACTTCCTAGACGAGGCCTCTTTCCATGCAGATATCAGCACCTTGTCTAGCCTTCCGCTCCACCTGCACGGCCATTGAGAGTGACATACATGTCCAGGTGAACTTGAACCTCTCAGTTTCTGGAGCTTCTCAACTCCAGTGACCTTCTCCTCTCTCCACTTCTGCCCCTTCAACTCATTCAGGCCATGGACCACATCAACAACTGCAACCACCCTTCTGAAACACTACATGAAGACATCCTGTGCTCAGATGGCAATCTCCCGTGCTTCCAGCTGCTGCTTCTTCATCACCTGTTCCTGAGATGTCTGGTCATCACCCCCTTAGGAGCGCTAGTCTGATGCTGCTTTCCTCCACATCAAGCCCTCCTAACTTACCTCAGACTAGATCCCACGGCCCAACTTTTCAATCACTCCCTTACCAATATGGTAAACTACCTCAGCCTTTTGTCTTTAATCCCCCACCCACCAGGCAAAATTCCAATTCTGAAAGAACCCCATTAGCTTCTTTCTTTGAGCCATGCACTCCCACTGCCTTCAGAGCTGGAGGAAAACAAATGCACAAAAATCACAAATTGGACAACTCAAAAGCAAAACAAAAACAAAAAAACCCACACTATTTAATTAAAAAATGGGCAGAGGATCTGAACAGACATTTTTCCAAAGAGGACACACAGATGACCAACAGGTACATGAAAAGGTGCCCCGAATCAATTATCATCAGGGAAATGCAAATCTAAACCACAATGAGATATCACTTCACACCTATTAGCATGGCGATTATCAAAAAGACACGAAACAATGTTAGTGAGGATATGGTGAAAAGGCAACCCTTGTGCACTGTTGGTGGGAATGTAAATTAGTACACCCACTACGGGAAACAACATGAGGGTTCCTCAGAAACTTAAAAATATAACTACCATATGGTCCAGAAATTCCACTTCTGCTAGTATGTCCAAAGGAAATGAAAACACTAACTTGAAAAGATATCTGCATCCCCGTGTTCAGTGCAGCACTATTTATAATCATGACACAGAAGAAATCCCAAGTGTCCAGTGGGAGACAAAGGGTTAAAGAAGATGTCATAAACACACACACACACACACACATTACTCAGCCATTAAAAAAGGAAATCTTGCCATTTGCAACAACATGGATGGACCTTGAAGGCATTATGCTAATCAAAGTATTCAGACAAAGACAAATACCATATGATTGCACTTCTACATGTAATAATAATAATAAAAAAAAAAAAACCAAAACCCCACCAAACTCATAGACACAGAGAACAGATGACCAGAGACAGGGGAGAAGGGGCTCAAAAGGAACAAACTTCCAGTTATAAAATAAATTAAGTCTCAGGATGTAACACACAGCATGGCGACTGCTGGTAATAAGACTGTATTGTATATTTGGAAGTTGCTAATAAAAGAGTAGATCATAAAAGCTCTCATCACAAGGGGCTCCTGGGTGGCTTAGTCAGCTAAGCATCAGACTCTTAATTCTGGCTCAGGTCATGATCTCAGGGTCATGGAATCGAGCCCCACATCGGGCTCTCTGCTCAAGAGGGAGTGTCCACTTGGACCTCTCCCTCTGCTCTTCCTCCCGCTCATGTTCTCTCTCTCTCTCAAATAAATAAATAAAAAAGTTCTCATCACACACACACAAAAAATTTGTAATTGTGTGGTGATGTTATTGTGGATACCGTTTTACAACACATACTGTGAGGGCCTATATGAGGGCCTGGTTAGCCAGAGGAACTTACTTGAAAACCCCGGATATAGGGGCGGGTCAGGCCGGATGGAGACATCCAATCAGTGGGGCGTGCATATTATTTACTGTGGTGTGTTGAAATTTCATTGGTTACCTGTGTGTGGGCCAAGCTCAACCACCTCTATAAAGGTTGGTCTGTGAGGCTGGGGGGGAGAGTAGTAGGAGGAGTAGCCATTAGAGTAGCCGTTAGGATGGATAGTCATTAGAATAGCCGTTAGAGTAGCCATTAGGATAGTCATTAGAATAGCCGTTAGGATAGCTGTTAGAGTAGCCGGGGCACCACAGCGAGCGGCCTCGCCATCCTGATCCGAGCCACGGCGCTGCCGCAAGCGGCCTCGCCGCCCCGACCCGTGGCACCGCGTCCAGAGCGGTGTCATTCCGGGGAGCGGCCTCGTCCGGAGCGGCCTGGTCCGGAGCAGCCTTATCTGGAGCGGCCTCGTCTGGGGAGCAGCCTTCTTGGGAGCGATCTTGTCGGGGTCATCGTCATTGCCTCTTCGTAAGAGACGGCCCCAACTGGTCCATTTGATTTTTGATGCTTGGCGCGAAATAAAGCTTTGCTTCACTTTCGCTTTATATCAGTCTCGTTCCTTTGATCACGGACCCTAACACTGGGGCCCGTCCGGGATCAAACGATGAGAACTGAGCCAGCATTGGAATTTCTGGAAAAAGCCTCCGGAGGTAAGATCATGGGATCCTGTCTGTCTGTCTGTCTGGTTGGAGCTCCAGGGTATAGCCCACTGGGGAGAAGCTGGACGCGGCCATGCTCCCCAGGGCTGGAGTGGATGCGGGGACGCCCCATCCCTCTGCGGGTAGATCGCTGGGGGGTTTGAGTCCCCTTAGATGGTCAGGGGGGTTGAGTCCCCCTGGGCAGTCGGGGGGTTCGAGTCCCCCTAGATGGTCAGGGGGTTTGAGTCCCCCTGGGCGGTCGGGGGGTTCGAGTCCCCTGGGCGGTCACCTGGGGTTCGAGTTCCCCTAGACGGTCACCAGGGGTTCGAGTCCCCCTAGGCGGTCACCGGGGGTTCGAGTCCCCCTAGGCGGTCACCGGGGGTTCAAGTCCCCCCTAGGCGGTCACCGGGGGTTCGAGTCCCCCTAGACGGTCAGGGGATTGCCACAGGTTTCGAATCACCCTGGCGGTCAGGGGCCTGCCGGGGGGTTCGAGTCCCCCTGGGCAGTCAGGGGGCAGGCAGGGGTGTTCGAGTCCCCCTGGGTGGTGGGGATGGGGGGTTTGAGAACCCCCTAGATGGTCACCGGGGACTGCGAAAATCCCCACCGGTGGCAGGTTCCGGGCAAGGACCGCTGGGTCTGTGGTTGTCTTTGTGTTGTCTTTTTGTTGTCTGTTGTGTTGCTGTGTTTGAAGGAATGGGGCAAGCAGAGAGTACGGGGAATCTGACTTTCGTCTCTCTGTTCATCATAATAGATGTGGGGCTTCCCCCTCACTCATTTCGTGTGTTAAGGGCTATAACTGGGCCAACTGAGGTTAGTCTAACTCGGAACAGAGACTTTAAGGAATATTCCCAAGCAGCTGCTGAAACTCCCTTTGTTTCGGGGAATTCCTTGCCTTCTCAGGCCGGACGTGGACTGCCTAGCCCCTCCCCCTTACTGGCGGGAGAGCATGGTATCTGAAGTGGAATGGGCCCAGGTGGACCGTGAAATCTGTTAGTAGCAGGGGGATGACTGAACTGATGGTCAATTGTCTGCCTCAGGGTTTTAATGGGTAATTGTTAAAGTGGTTTTCAGAGTCCTTGGTAACCTGAAGCTTTGAAGTTTTGCTTGGATGACAAATGGGATGAAATGTTAGGGCACTGGTTGCTGGAACTGGGTTTGTGCTTTTGAAATCTGTTGGTAAACCTGTTTTGTGCTTAACTGCTGTTGCAACAGTTCACAATTGGTTAATATTTAGTCTTCACTAGAGACTGAGAAGTTTCTAAGAAAATGTAAATGGTTTTCTCTTTGCCCGCCCAGAACTGTAAATGAGATCTGACTCATAAGGCTTTTCCTTGATATGCTAAGTTACTCAGGAGCTACTGCTAAATCAATGATAAACCTTGGGTTACATTTGGGTAAATGCTGTAACTGCTCTGGGGGTTCTAGACATTTCCTAAAGTTTTAATGTCTTGATAAGGGTCATCACTTGGTATTTAGCCATGTCTATTCTGAGTTTTCGTCATTTGTAGTTGTTTTGGTTCTCTTGTAAGACGAATTCTGCCTTAAAGGAAATTCATATGGGAGACTTTCAGAACAAATACAGGTCTTTGATGTGTTAAAATCCTGGAACTGAAATGGGTAAGAATTTCCAGAAGTAGAAGCTGCACTTGGACTAAACCAGAATTGGTACGGTGACAAGGTAAGAATGAGTCTCCAGGAGCTTTCCTAGAAAGGCTTATTGAAGCCTATAAAATGTATAGCCTGATCGACTCTGAGGCACCCAAAAATCAAGGGGCAGTGAATCTTGCTTTTGGCAGTCAGTCAGCCCCAGATATAGGGAGGAAACTTCAGAAAATTCAAGGATTTGAAGGGAAGAATCTGAGTTAGTGGGAATAGCAGAAAAGGTATTTAACAACAGGGATGTACAGGAAGATGAAAAACAGACAAAAAGCTGGTTAAGGTTTTGGCATTAAATGAGGCAGGTAGGGGATGATATATAGAAGGAAAAACCTAAGCACAGAGAATGCAGGCAGGAAGACTTGGATTCAGATCCATGCATTTACTGTAAGGAAAAAGCACATTGGGCCAGGGAGTGCCCCAAAAGGAAAATGGCAATGCTGGCCACCAGAGTAAAAATTAAAGTGGAGGGGAAATCAGTTGATTTTTTTGGTGGACACGGGAGCCCAGTTTTCATCATTACTTAAACCTACGGGAAAACTATCTGGAGAGGAAGTCTGGGTACAAGGAGCAAATGGCACAGAGAGACATAAATGGACAACAGAAAGGACTTTAAATTTGGCCTCGGGAGTAGTTAAACATCGATTTTTGGTCCTCCCTAATGCCCCATATAGCTTGATGGGAAGAGATCTCCTCCACAAGTTAAGAGCTGGCATTCAGTTCTCGGGAGGAGACATGACTGTAACCTTGAGACAACCCACTGTACAGGTGCTTATGGCAGCAGCAGATGAATACCTCCTTTACGAGCCAGTCTCAAAACCAGAGGAGACAAAGGAGGGGAGCCTTCTCCAAATCCTACAGGTCGAGTTTCCCGAGGTCTGGGCAGAAGGGAAGGCCCCTGGCTTGGCCAGGGGACAACCTCCAGTGGTGGTACAATTAAAGGCGATGGCTACGGCTGTTCGCGTTCGGCAGTACCCCCTTCCCTGGGAAGCAAAGGAAGGGATCAGAAAACACATTAACTGCCTCCGAGGAGATGGGATCCTAGATCCTAGAAATCAGACAAGGGCTAAGGCTGTGTCTCTTTTATTCACTACTGTATCCCCACCACCTAATACAATATACAGTACACAGCAGAGATTTAATACATCATTTGTTCAATAAAAGAATGCAGGGGATCAAAAAGTTGGAGCCACTGCCAAAGAACTCTGCGATCCTTATCAATGTGACCCAAAGAAGGCTCATGATGGCAGAAAACAAACGTTCAAGATAGCCCCAGACACTGCAATTCCTCTGGGTCCCTGATAATAAATACATTTCAGGCTACAGAATGACCTCAATTCAGAATGGTCAATCCCTAGGTACAATCTGGATGACAATGTGGTTTCTGGAAGTATAAAAAACCTAAATACTAGATTTCCTTGGCAAATATTTGTCCCTGTCATCCTCAGCCTTTCCATTACCCCCCTAAGAGCAGCATATGACCATGACTAGGCATGATGTTTGAGAAAAAAAGATGGTCTTTTAACCTGTAGGTGACATGGGTAGGATGCTTTAGACAGGAATAATACTCTACTTTTTATGAGGTTTACTATATAATTCTAATATTTCCCAAGTGACTTGCAGCATTTGAGAAGAGGTAAGAATGCTCTATCCATCTCTGAACCCCCTTACCATAGTTCCCCGCATACAGAAGGCACTCTTCTGTACGTCAGAACACAACACACACATCAATCTATTCTGGATATGGAGAATTAGAAACCCGTTTTATTTCTGGATATGTCAATGAGAAATCCTTATCACTTAACTCATGTTTCAAAGGGGCCAAGAAACTCCAGCTCTGGGAACCACTTCCCAAGCCAACTTGTCACTTACCTTATTTCTCAGATATCTAGAAGAGCTTTTAATATCAGCATTCAGATGTGAAACATGAATGAATTTTTCAACTCCAGCTTCTTTGGACACTTGAGCAATTGCTTGGGGAATCTTCACAAAAACATCCTCAAAATCAAAGTTTCTGGAAGAAGGAAAAAAGGGGGGATCAGTTGAGAACACCTGACTCGGGATTCCAAAGCTTTCTGCGATAAGCTCATTTTCATACTATTGCTGGAATCTGTAACAGTTAAACTTTTAAATGGCAATGATTTAACCCAAAGTCAAAATTTATATATATATATCTATATATATCTATATATATCTGTATATTTTATATACATGTAGGTTCTACTGCTCATCGTCATTACTATACATAATTAAAACCTTACCGTAAGTTGTAAATCAGCACACATAATATTCTCTGTCCTCAAGGAATCCCAAGGCCGAGACCCTTTAAGAACATCTGGCTACAGTGGTTGGGAAGGAAGGGGGGGAGTGTTGGGAGCCAAAAAGGGACCCACTTCTTATCCCCAGGCCTTTGTTTCCCCCAGGGGAAAAAAAAAACTAAAAAAATCAGTTACTGGTGTAACCCAATAACATTAACATTACAACAATAACATTAATGCTTAAACTGTACAAGGCACTGTTATGAGTCACTACAGATTTAAAGCTGAATGAGACTCTCCAAGTGACCAAGGAACTTAGAAAAATGTGCTAAGACAGACATATATTTTCAAACTTTAATAAATGTTAAGAAAATGGTATGAACAAAGTGTTGTGCAACTGCAAGGTTAAAACACTATCTGTTGATAAACAACCCACAAAGTCTAAAAAGAACTGTTCGAACCAGTACTCACATCATCTTTGATTAATAATGGAAACACTAGATCTAGAACACTGTTCACACAAGAAAACCAATGTTCAGCTGGATGAACAGTAGGATGGGCAAAATCATCCTGCCTAATCCATCCCAGCTGGACAAATCCAAACACAGAATCAGCCATTCCTGAACCAACTGGTCATTCCAGCAAGCTGATGACACCAACCACACCCACAAAATCCCTACTGTTTATGGGCAGCTCATCACATTGCTCACTTGCACCAGACCTACTGCCAACTGCAGCTCCTGAGAGGGGGGTTTTCGGTATGTAAACAGCTGTTCAATCAATGCTTAATGATGGACTAATTAAAAATGTGATAACTACAGTTCCTGGCATTAGAAGGTACCCAGCGAATGTCTACTGAGCCCTAAGACAGCATATGCAAAGAAAAAACAAGAGCTGCCGGGGGGAGGGGGGTCGGAAGAGGGGGGTGGGGTAATGGACATTGGGGAGGGTATGTGCTATGGTGAGTGCTGTGAAGTGTGTAAACCTGGCGATTCACAGACATGTACCCCTGGGGATAAAAATACATTATATGTTTATAAAAAATTAAAAAAATTTTTAAAAAATTATGTTGGAGGCAGAGAAAGTGGGCATATGGTGTCAAAAGGAAAGAGGAAATGTCCTATCACTCTGAGAAAAAAAAAAATCAAAGTCCTGAGGGGGAAAAAAAAAAAAAACAAGAGCAAAAACTTACTTGGTTTCCCATTCTCGCCCAACAAGATTAATGACCACATTGCTGTGCTTCACTGCTCTCTGGATAGAATCTCTGTTTCTCCCGTCCCATTCCTATAAGAACAACAGCCAGTCAGATGCAAACATTAGGGCAAGTTTCAAAATGGGCTATCTGTGGTAGGTATAATTTGGTACCATTTCATACAGGCCCCATTTATTACAAGAGAAATGATCATGAGGTCTTGAACTCCCTGCTGATTCTCTGACTTTCCTGGAGATAAACAGGTCACAGTATATCTATTTTATTCAGGTAATTAAATGACAGAATTAGAAAAAACAGTATTCACTTTTAGTGGGAAACATCCATTTCTGGCCAGCCAATTGCCTCCTGCAAGTTTGTAAGGGACTCTGGTTACCAAATTGCCCTTCCTGAAATAGAGCCCATGAGCCAAGGATCATTTGGGAGGAAAACTGACTTTCCCTTTTGCAGCAACCAGATACAAATTGAAGATAGATGGAGTATCTCTGAAAGGCTAACATTAAATTGGGAGCATTCATGACTATTTTTTTATTTCTTCTTAACTCTTTCCTCTTTATAATCCCAGATCTAGTCATTTCTACTTTAAAGACATGAAAACAACACTCAGGGAGGAGTGACCTGCCTAAAAGTGCAGGGTGAGCCAATGGCAGATTTCAGTGTAGAACTCAATGTCTGAGCGACTCAGGCTACAGTCAGGTGTGACGATTCTTGTCCAAAATGGAGACCAGGGATTAAATGAACTCAGACAAACGTACAGCATTTTCTATGTTAAAATGATATGAGGAAGTTGAGAGGCAACGTGGGGGGTTTGGGGGGTAGGAAAGGAATAAATGAAACAAGATGGGATCCGGAGGGAGACAAACCATAAGAGACTCTTAATCTCACAAAACAAACTGAGGGTTGCCGGGGGGAGGGGGGTCGGGAGAGGGTGGTTGGGTTATGGACATTGGGGAGGGTATGTGCTATGGTGAGTGCTGTGAAGTGTGTAAACCTGGCGATTCACAGACCTGTACCCCTGAGGCTAATAATACATTATATTTTAATTTTAAAAAATTAAATTAATTAAAATAAATAAATAAATAATAAATAAATAAAATAAATAAATAATAAAATAAAAAAAATTAATTAAAAAAAAAGAAAGACCAAAAAAAATGAAATTGGATTTTTTTAAACATTTCAAAGGAAAATAATAAGTAGTAAGAAGTTCTTGGGGTAAAACACTAAGGGGTCTGTATGAGTGAGTGGAGAGAGAGTGCAAAAGGAATGCTGTGGGGGTGGAGGAAGCAGGTGGGGCCCACTAACAACCTGTGCAATTCAGAAAAGAGAGATAGGGCTCCAGAAACCAGACTCAAGAGCAAAAGATGAAGCCCTCAGCAGGAGGGACTAGGTACAACTGATGAAGGAGATGGGGTACAAGAGACATATAGAGTGACAGCTGGGGAGTCAGACAGGAATTCCATTTGCCTTTTGTGAACTGTGTACGAAGTTATCTCCCCAACCTCCATGGAAAATTTGAAAATACAACCCATATCACGGGTTTGCTATGAAGATTAAGTAAAATAGACATACAATCTGCACCATGGTAAGTGACATAGCTAATAATAATAATAATTAAAAAAAGCAGTTCTACAGATAAAGAGCTAAAAAAGGCCTTTTTTTTTTTTTTTTTTTTAAAAGAAAAGAGGGCAAGGATGAGAGAAAAGAATCCAAGAAGACTCAGAGTAGAAGAGCTCGAGCATGGGGCATACCTGTAAGAATGGTGCAAGAGAGAAGCCTGGAGAGAAAGAATTAAAAGGAAACCAAATTCCCAGGGATAAGGCTCAGGGAGCACAGTCAAGTTAGCAAACCAAGTAGTCATTCAGATAGCAGTTTCCGACAGAGACTAAAGCAGGGAAATCAGTACCTCACACTTAGTATGGCCCACCCTTCTCAAAAATAAAGAACAATATAGTGAAGTCTTCCCATGTTATCTTTCTTGTCTTTCCCCTTTTATAAACAGTATTATATTCAAAGTAATATGTTTGGGGCGCCTGGATGGCTCAGTTGGTTAAGCGTCCAACTCTTAATTTCAGCTCAGGTCATAATCTCAAGGTCGAGGGATCAAGCCCCACATTAGGCTCTATCATGGGTACAGAGCCTGCTTAAGATTCTCTCTCCCTCTGTTCCTTCCCCCAAGACCCCACTCACATGCACTCTCTCTCTCTCCCTTCTCTAAAAAACAACAATAAAAAAGGTTGTAGGTTTAGTCTCTGTGTTCTCTATTAACACTGAGAGCTCCCTGTGGTCTTGTTCATGAAGACATGCTCAGAGTTTAGCTCAATGCCAGGCACTCTATAAATACCTGTGGAAAGCATGGGATATATATCATATAGCTCAATTCCAATGACTCGGCATCTGCAAGCCAGTCATTGTTTTCACCTATTATTTGTGATGACAAAGTGACCAATAAAGTCAAGTCACAAAGAAACAGGGAAAAAGCTAAGCTCCTCTACCTGTAAGACCAAGAAAATATTTGAGAACAAGATTTTAGAGATAAAAAAAAACTTCAGAAACAAGAATTTCCAACATAGTATTATACTTAGCTTGTGAACATTCAGTAAGAAATAAATAAAAATGCTATCAAAAATAAGTAAAAATTTAAAAGCAATCACAAATAATCTACATGAGTGTATCAGAGATCTTAAGGATGTTTACCAAATTATTTTTTAAAAGGGGAAGTGTGTACATGGAAGAACACATGCAAGTTCATACAGAATGATAAAAGCAGGACAATTTGGCCAGAAGAACAAGAGACAGAGTATCAAGGCCCAGAGTGTTTCTCAATAGGATAACTGTAGGCACTAGGGACAGTGTTAATTCTTTGTGGAAAGGGACTGCCCTGGGAGCTGTATGATATTTAGCATCCTTGACTCCTAATAAGCCAAGATGGTCTCCAGTCACTGTGGCAACCAAAAAGGCCCACATGTTTTTAATCACCCCCTTGAAAAGTTCCCCTACCCCATTCCTCACCACCTCACCCCACTGGCAACTCTTGGCCTAAAGGAAGAACCTTCAGATTAAAGAATAGCAATAAGGAAGCAGAGCAAGTGCTGTTCTAAATTCAGTCTGTGCCAAGGAAACCAAGTTGTAAAACACCCTATCGGTGATGCTCACCATCTACAGAAGCACTGTCCAACAGAATGATAACATGAGGCACACAGGCAATTCTTAAATTTTCCACCAGTCACATTTAAAAGAGTAAAAAGAAAGAGGTGAAATTCATTTAATATTATACTTTATTTAACCCAATATATCCGAAATATTATTCCAATATGTAATAAATGTAAGAAATTATTAATGATCTATATCATTTTCTTTGTACTACATCTTTGAAAGCTGGTGTGTAAGATAAGTACCACACATCCTAATTAAGATTAGCCACATTTCAAGTGTTCCATGGCCACATGTGGCTACTGGCTACCATATGGGATGGCACAGGCCTAGAGCAGGGACTGGCAAACCATGACCCATAGGCAAATCTAGCCTGTAGTCTAACTTGGTAAATAAAGTTTTATTAGAACACAGGCAATTCCATTCATTTATATATTATCTATAGCTGCTTTCAGGCTAGAAGGGCAGAGATGAGTAATCATGAACAGACTCTGTGACCTATGAAAGCTAAAATATTTATTCTCTGGCCCTTTACAGAAAATGTTTGTCAACTGCTGGGCAAGAGTTTACGAGACTGGGATAAATGAAGGATGCCCTCGGTTCAGTCTGGGATGAAATTGCTGCTTTATTACATTGCCTCTTTCCTAAAAATGACCTCAGTAATTTACATCTGTCAACTCCAATAATCAGTCACACAGGCTCTTACCAAAAAGATAATCTGGCCCAGGTCACCCATTGGACGAAGGTGCATGGTGTCATACGGATCACACCGATAGGGTACAATCACCTGTGACCCCATACGTCCTAAATAAAAGGAATGGATTGAAACAAGGATCAAGATTAATGTAATATGAATACTTTCTAGGACAGTGATTTGGTAAATATTTAACTTCTAGTATGGTAAGTGAATGGATGCCATGTTTAACAAAAAGCCTATTTTGCTGTGCTAGAGATGCCATAACTTTTCAGAGACCACATTCCTGTTTCTACATCCTATACAGGAAGCACAATAAGCTTTCCAATGTACAGCAGATCAAGATGACATAAATCCAAGATAGGAGTAATCTGTAACACTCTTAAATGGAAAAGAAACATGCTTCATGGCTTCTCATTAGGCAACCCTAATAAATGGCACTGGAGTATACAGAACTCAAGGAACTTTACTTACCAAGGTGGTTGACAACATATCGGCCCAGGAATCCTGTTGCTCCAAACACAGTGGCCACAATCCCACTGACTGAGGAACGCCCACCTTTGCCATGAGGTATGAGTGCATGATGAAGCTGGCGCCGGGGAGGGCCATGAAACACAGCAGTGGCTCTTGCAGTAATAGAAGAACCTTAGACAAAACCCCAGAGTACAAAAATGGCAAAAGTTAATACAAAAGTGAGCATGAATAACCTCTTTTCCTCGAAACTGGTAATGTTATTTTGCTATCACTACTTTTATACGCTTAAGTTTAAAATGAACATTTAAATCAAAAATTGTAATTTAAGTGCTAACAACAATAAACACAAACCACCGCAACCAAGAATCCATGTGTCATAAGGAAATATATACAAATTAGAAAGTACACTTGATCCTTCAACAATACAGGTTCGAACTGTATGGGTCCACTCATGTGCCGATTTTTTTCAATAAATAAAGCACAATACTGTATTTTCTCTCCATTATGATTTTCTTTTCTGTCACTTTATTAAGAACACAGTATATAATACATATATGTAAAACATACAGAATATGTTAATCAACTATTTATGTTACCAGTAAGGCTTCTCATCAACAGAAGCCATTAGTAGTTAAGTTTAAGGGGAACAAAAAATTATAAAAATTTTTGACTGCAGGGATGGGTCAGTGCCCCTAACTACTGCATTGTTCAAGAGTCAAGTGTAAACTCCCTGCCCTATGGGATACAATATACCTAGGAAGATAAATCACATTTGAAAATAAAAGTTACATTTTGAGAGTATAAACCTCCACAGTAAAAGGAACACAGAGAGAATGCAAAGGAAGGAAGCAAAAAATTAGATAATTACTAGGAAAGATTCCTGGATAAAGTGGATTTGGGGGACTTTTCTTCCAGTTTTACTGAGAAATAACATACATCACTGTGTTAAGTTTAAGGCGTACAGCATGCTGGTTTGATTTACATATATTATAAAATGATTACAACGGGTTCACCTTATGTTCATCATCTCACAGAGATATAATAAAAAGGAAAGAAGAAAAACACAATTTTCTCCTTGTGATGAGAACTCTTAGCATTAACTACCTTAATGTTTCTATGTATCATACAGCAGCTTTAGCTATAGTCACCATCTTGAACATTACATCCAGAGTACTTATTTATAACTATAGATTTGTACTTTTAACCACCTTCCTCCAAACCCCACTCCTGCAACCCTCTGCCTTTAGGAACCTCAAGTCTGTGCTCTCTTTCTGTGAGTTTGGGTTTCTTTTTAATCCCACATACAAGTGAGAACACACAAAGTTTAGATCATGCAGCATTTGTCTTTCTCTAACTTATTTCACTTGGCGTAATGCCTTCAGGATCCATCCATGTTGCAGCAAATGGTCAAATTTCCTAGTTTTTTATGGCCAAATATTCCATTGCATATAAATACCACAACTCCTTATCTGTTCAAACCCCGATGGACACTTAGGTTGTCTCCATGTCCCGGTTATTGTAAATAATGCTGCAATAAATGTGGGAGTGCAGATGCCTCTTTTGAGTTAGTATTTTCATTTCCTTTGAACATATTAGCAGAAGTGGAATAGCTAGATCACATAGTAGTTGTATTTTTCATTTTTTGAGGAAACTCCAAGCTGTTTTCCATAGTAGCCATTTTCTTTTCTCCACATCATAGCTAACATTTGTTATCCCCTGTCTTTTTCCTGATGGCAATTCTAATGTCTAAGGTGGTATCTCATTGTGGTTTTAATTTGTATTTCCCTGATGACAAGTGATGTTGAGCACCTTTTCATGTACCTGTTGGCTTTTCACATATCCTCTTTGTCCATTTCTTAACTGGGTTATTTGCGGGATTTTTGCTATCAAACAATAAATTAATTTGAGTAAGGTTGTAAAGAGGAACAACAGAAAGAATAGATTTACGTATGAAACACATTACACATATAACAATGTAGACGTGGAAATGAATAAGCCCAGTGCAGGGAAGAGAAGATTTACCTGAAACAGACTCTGAAACTGATAATGAATGAAAAAAATAAAGTTGATGATACATGCTGGAAGCAGAGGACTCTTAGTAAAGAACATTTTTTTTTTAAAAAGAGTACAGTTCAGACAATATAAAGCTATTGAAAATCATCAAATGTAATGACAAAAGGAGTTTGGAAAAAGATTTTCCGACCTTTAGAAAGGTTAATTTGCCAAACCTCTCACTATTTACATCTCCATTTTATATGCACAAGGAGACCATGTGGCCTTAGCCTGGACATCTGCAAGGTGGGGAAACACGACTTCCCATCACAGACCATTCTTATTTGAGCCATTCTAACAGAGGGTTCCACCACATGGGAGATCAATGACTATTTCCCAGCAGCTTTGATTTCTTTGCTCCTCTGGAATGACAAAGAACAAATCTAACCTCTCTCCTACATTTAAATGAAGCAAGTATATCTCTAAGTCTTCTCCAGGTTACACACCCCTAGTTCCAGCAACTATTCTACATTCCGCAGAGGTGTAAAACTCCTTTGGAATCACACTCCTAATTTTCAAGTCCCTTGAAACGTAATCAAGGCAGAGTTTTAGAGGAAGTTACCTAACCTTCAGGGAATAAGGATAAAACAAGTAAAACATTTAAAGTGCTCATAAACTTTTGCTACAATCAACAAACTGTTTACCATGAGCATTGGTGTTCTGTAAACTTGGGGAACTGAAACAAATAGGAATTGCTTTAGAAAACTTGTGTTTGGAAAAAAAAAAAAAAAGGAAGGCAGGCAGGCAGGCAGGCAGGGAGGGAGGGCAGAAGGAAAGGTGGGTAAGTGAGTAACTAAGTAAGTGTGTCTGTTTTCTGCACATGATTCTCCAGTGGTACTCTGCCCAGAAACCATGGTTTTTCTCTATCCAAAAGCATGAAATTAGAGAAAAAGCCTACTTTTTCAGCTTACTGAACAGTGACTGAAACCACAAAGACTAAAAACAAGCACTGCAGATCAGACACATAACCAACAAACTACAATAACAGCTAAATTTACAACTGCCAGCAGATGCCGGGCATTGTTCTAAGTGCTCAGTAGGCATTATCTTATTTAATACTATTCTTCCTGCCATTTTACAGATGAGGGAGCTCAGGCTCAGAGAGTTTAAGTGACTTGCCTGAAAAGCCAGCAAAGGAGACTGAACATCAGCCCAGTAAGTTAAGGGGAAAACAAAAGGAAATGGTACCCAGAAGGTAAATGAAGAAAGGGACTGATGAAGGTAATAGTTAACTCTATCAAAGGCGGCTGAAAAGTGAAGTAGGATGGGGACAGAGGACCATAGACTAGAAGATGTTGGTTTTGAGTGGCCCTAATAAGAGTAATTTTATTGCTGTGGGAATGACAGCCTGACTCGAGGAGGCAGGAGAGAATGTGAGGAAAGGAGGTGGGAAAAGGAGTATCGAGGATTCTTCTGAGGAGACATGATGTAAAAGGTAGGGGGAGGACTAGAGGAACATAAGGCCAAGGAAGGATTTTTTTTTTCTATATGAGCTATTATAACATAGTTATACACTGACAGAAATGACCCAGTAGAAGGGGAAAATGAATGATTCAGGAGAGGGAATACATAGGTAACTGAAGATGGGATGGAATGCAAAACAAAAGAACTGGCTTTAGATCAAAGTACGAGGAGTTAATCCACTATCACAGGAGGGAAAGATGAGAATTATCACAGCTCAGCTATTAGATTTTTATGGTGGGAAAAAGATCATTCTCATCTGATTCCTCTGATTTCTAGGTAAAGGTGAGAATGAGACAGAAGCACATGTTACAAGTTTTAGGAAACTGACAATGTTAAATAATCATACGGAAAAGGGAAAACAAACTTCTTTGAAAAACATAATATTGAAAATCTACTTGATATTTGTATTCATGAATTTAAAATAAGGTCAGTTTGAAGTTTTCTGTAGCTCAGTTCTCCACTATTCAGGGGTACGCAGGAAATATGTGGAAGGCTTGGTTTAATTAGTGTTTTGTTTTGTTTTGTTTTGTTTTAAATGCCACAGACAGATGGGCTGCAGAGTTAAGAATATATGAGGGAATGATTAGAATGTTCAATAAGGAAGGAAATGAGGACACTGGATAAAGCAGGAAGAATGACTAGAGTCAAGGAATTAATACCACAAATAACTGTTAGTATTATAGTAAATGTATATAAAGCATTTAGCACATTATGTAGCACGTTAAGCACTCCATGAGTAATAGAAGTTTTCACTTGTTATTACCTCAAAATCCTTCAGGTGATGTTACACTAACCTCATGAAATTATTTGTTTATTTTTCCCCAACAATTACAGGCCAACCACTATTCTAGAAACTGACTAGCACAATAAAAAAGACAGTCCCTGGTCTTAGGAAGCTTACATTTTAGAGGGTTGACTTGAAAATTAATATATGGGTAGGTACCTATCACAGTGCCTTGCACTAGTAGGTACTTAATAAATCTAAGTTGTTACCTTCCTTGGCTCCAACCTCTCTATTTTCTTCCATATATTATGAATAATATTATATTGAATAATTGAATAATAATATTATTAGAGTCTTAATGAATAGTCTTATTCATTATATTCTTCTGCTCAAAAACCTCTATTGGCTTCTTACTATAATATATAAACCAATCTTCTCCAAACATATTTGCTTGCACACTGCATAAGTTTTAAACATTTATAAATCACACCTATATTCTGTGTAGTACCAATATGTCATATAAACTATAAAGCATATTAAAGCACTTAGAATAGTGTCTGGTATATAGTTTGAACTACGTGTTAGCTACTGTTGTTACTATTACTGAAAATGTTTTTTTAAGTTCTAATACTGTATTTTTGTATCTCACCGATTCCTCTCGCAAAACCCACTTTCCAGACCACTGGACAAAACTGCTTGACTTTCAAAGTCCTCCATTATTTGATCCTACCTAATATATTCAACTTTCTTTCCTACTATTCCATATCTACAGGTAGTCAGTTCACTGCCTCCTAATCACTTCGTGATTCCATTCTCACCCCCTTGTCCTTGCCCATGCCAGGAAAATGCCTAGTTTCTCTGACTTTCCAAATAATAACAATCCTAAAAAAACAAAAAGAAAAATCAGTGGAAGCACTGCAATTCTCCACTGCTCTTCCAATCTTCCCGCACTACTTCAAATGATACTAATCTTTCCCTTTTCTGATTTCCTATGGTACTTAGTAGTCTCTCCACATCTCACCATACATAATGTTTCACACAGTCCCATTCTATAGTTTTTTGTTATGTTATACACTAGACTGGCCTCTCTAGAGTTGATGCAAAAGCTTACTTACCAGAGACAATAAAGCATAGAGGTTAACAGAACAAGCTATGGTTTCAACTAAAAAGAAGTTAAAGTGAAAATATTTTAAAATACTTATTTTAATAAATATTTATTTTAAAATATTTAGGACTGTGGTTAGCAAATAGCCAATACACAAAAATAGCAGTTATTATCATTCATGATCTACATTATGTCCCACCTATGTAATACTTTCACAAGAACCAACAAATGTCTTTGCAAAAAAGTCAAAGCTACAAAACCGCCCACTATAAACAATGTGAACCAATCACCTTTCCAGTGGTATGTTGCAGCTCTACCCAAGATGGAAAATAGAAATGTGTCCTCCAAATACTCCTGACTTGCTCCTCACCCTGAACATCAGAAGGACTTGTGGAGCTTTTTTAAAACCTAAGGTGCAAGAAGTCAGTCTCAAAAATTCCGATTCAGTAGCTCTGCAATGAGTCCCCATTTCTGTTTTTTCTAAAGCACTAAAAATGATTCTGACATGCAGCTAACTTTGAGAGCAAATGATATTTGATAATGACCTGAATACACTATGGAAAAACACAACTTTTGGAGGCTGACTGGGGCAAATTTGTGAAAGGGTGGAAAGGGAAGAATGATAATGAAGTGTTACTGTATTTCCAATTTCCTTGCTTTTCTTGCCTCGTTTCTTGAGTGTAAGAGCAAATGTGTATTTTCAACTTGAGGACCATGACAGCAGATCCAATCAGAATAGAAGGAGAAATAAACAATGCTTAGACAAACTTTAAGATATCCTTTACTCTTCTTCCCGTTCCTTTCCACCAAGCCCCTGATTGTTCTCTCCAGCATCCCTCGCTCCCCCAGGCCCCAGTGTCTCGACCTAACACATTCTACATATGTAGGGATGTTTTTGACTCATTAAAAAACTTTATAAATAATACTTTATTTAATCGTTTCGTAAACTCCCTGACATTGTGGTATTACCATTCCCATGGTAACATGGAGAATCTGAAATTGAGACAGATTAAGGGCTTGCACAAGGTCGTACAGTTAATTCATTAAGAAACTTCCCTCACTATCCTTTTTTTTCCATCCTTTTCAGATCTCACCCCCGCCCCAATCCCCGAACGTCCCGCCACCGGCCACACAAATTTTTCATAACCTCAAACCCTTACAACCCTATGAGAACTGATCTTTCGATCCTTTACATGTCCCGCACTTCCTCCTTTTCCCTTCCCACTGCTCACGTTCGCTCAGCACAGACCCCTTCCTAAGTGTACAATGTGAGCCAAGGAGGGGGAAAAAGGAAAGCAGAAACTACAGGCAGTCCCAGACGTAGAAAGACCAAGGTGGTCGGGGAGTCGGCGTGACCGCTGCGGCACCGCGCACTCTCAACACTTCCGATCCCCGTCTCGGAATCCCGAACGGGGACCGCTGTTCCCGGTGACACTTACGTGACATTGGCAGGGCCCGGACAACCCGGGGGTGAACGGCGGCCGCCATCTTCTCCCACAATCCCCCACGGCCGGCGCTCCGACCCACTACGGCTACTGAGCTGGGCTAAAAGTCATCGTCCACGTCTGTCTGCGCAGGCGCGAACCGAGAAGCGAAGGGTTGGGTCGGAGATAGGGGTAGGATATGGAGAGAGGAGAGCTGGGGGAGGAGAGAGCAAGGCGCAAGGGAGGAAACGGGAAGGAGAAGGCAAAGAAGGGAGATAGAGAAGAATCTTGGGATTAGTATCTCAGATCCGGGGTGGACCGTAAAGATAATCTCATTGCCAGAGAACGTGAAGTTCAGAGTCAATCAGTGATTCAGTCAGTCAGACTGAAGGGCGTGCAAAATGGCAGCAGAACCCGAGCTGCAGGGACCCCTAACTTTCCTGACTCTCAGTTCAGTTCTTTATTTCCTGAAAATGTCAGATAGAGCAGCTCTGGTGAGACTAGGGGAAAATGGAGGCGTGGCCCCGGAACTCAGGGAGTTCTCAAACGAAAGAACCGGGGTCCAGAGGAGAGGTTGAACAAGAAAGAAGTGAGGCGGGAGGTCAGAGAAGGGAAGGAAGAGAAATAGAAATCAGGAT
The DNA here is from genome assembly GCA_004024625.1 of Mellivora capensis. NCBI lineage: Eukaryota > Metazoa > Chordata > Mammalia > Carnivora > Mustelidae > Mellivora > Mellivora capensis. Next base: position 83,470 of record PISX010002845.1, on the reverse strand, counting down.
GTGCACGTCGAACTCGCCAAGCACATTGTCTCCTCGGAGCCATAGCTCTTGCTGTACCCTTTACCTGGGATGCTCACTCAGAAGTCTACACCAGCTCGTTTCTGCTCGGAGAAAACTACTCTGATACCCCAGGTGGTCATCATTCCGTCCTCTCTTTGTTGTTTTTATTTAATATGAAAGCACTTGTTACCACCTGACATATGACTCCAGGGATTCTTAACCTGGGGTGTGATTCATGAGTGGGCTCAAGGAAGTCTGTGAACTTCCTGAAATGTTAAGTAAAATTTAGCGAGTATGTATGCCACTGCACGTTCTTCTAGAAGGAAACTCAAGACGATTCTAGAACAATAGTTTATAATTTTTATTTTCTTAACTGTGGACTCTGAGAATCTGCACTGTTCTAGAAAGAGGTTTCTAGAGCCTGGGGAGATTGCAGAAAGATTTGCATTTTTAAACACTTGCATTTTTAAGTAGTTTATTCTGGTTGCTCAAAATTTCTGCGTGGGAGACAGCGACAAGCAATCTGTCCTGAAACATCTGCCTTGGGTTTATTAGAAAACAAACTAGTTTGGGGGATCTTTCTAGATTTGGTAATTCTTTCAGTGCTTTGTTTTGTCAAGAGGAAAGTAGTGTGAGTTGCTTGGATGGACTAAAGTCCCCTAATGAGTAGAGGTTGCCTATTACTGGGCTTGTGAGATCTGTTGTTTCCCACTCCCATCCCACCCCCACTATTTCTTGAAGTGTCATGTACCAAATTGAATTGGAAGAGAAAAGAAACTCTTAAAGGAAAAGAAAATTTCTTGAGGAAATTTTATCAGAGAGGTTTGATAATGTTACAGTCTTATATTTCTTGGCCTCATCCAGTGTTCACCCAGCACTTAAAATTCTCTAATATTTGCTTCTGGGGTCAATATGAATATAAAACACTTGACTGGTTCTGGTAAACTGGCAGACTCCATTATCATGAGTGGCCTCCTAACACCTGTGTAAAATGGCAAGGCTGCTATTTCACATCTTGAAGTTGAACACTGGCTCATGTTCTCAATACTAATTTCAAGATGACATATTGTTGAAAGAGCACGGACTTAAAACTCAGAATATTAGATCCCAGTCCTCGCTCTGTCAGTTAATAGTTGTCATCTGGGCAGGTTTCTTTTTTTTAAAAGATTTTATTTATTTATTTGACAAGAGAAAGAGAGAGATCACAAGTAGGCAGAGCAGCAGGCAGAGAGAGAGGAGGAGGCAGGCTCCCTGCTGAGCAGAGAGCCTGATGTGGGGCTTGATCCAAGGACCCTGAGATCATGACCCAAGCTGAAGGCAGAGGCTTAACGCACTGAGCCACCCAGACACCCCCTGGGCAGGTCTATTTACATACCACCAAAGTTTCAAAATTCTAGACTTTTAGAGCTGGAAGGGATCTTAAGAGATAACTAAGCCCAATTCGTTTATTTTAAAATGAAGAAACTGAGACAGTATAAAAGATCATCAGTAGATAAAAAACCTTGTTGAAGGAAGCCTGTAACAAACCAGTCACTTTTGAATTTGTTAAAAATTTTAATCTTTATCTTGTGGCCTTGATCATGATTCTTTTTGTTTCATGAAAACTGTGTACTAGTCCTATACTTAATCGTTAGTTAAAAGTTCATAGGGTAATATTTCCAAAGAGAATGTACTAAGAATAAAGTCCTCCTCAAGGACAGAAATTGTCAGCCAAATGCCTCTAAGTCTGATTTATCCCAGTACATTTCCTCAGATTGAGGCATTGAAGAGAATGGATTAGATTTACTGTCTCTGACCATTGAAGATAAATTATAACCCAGAGATAGTCAGTTTGGGCAAAATATCTGCAAACTTACTTATTTGTTTGTTTGTTCGTTTGTTTTTACAAAAGGTAAGATGCTTATAAATCAGAGTCAAGGCTGGGTCCACAAAATGAAGTGATTCCATGGGCTTTGCACAAAAAAATTTAGTTGATGCTGAATTTTTATTTCTTCCTCTCTGTACCCATCTGAATTTGTTCATACATAATACTCTGTTGTTTTAAGTGCAAACCAATGGCAAAATTTTCCCCGCCCATATTCCCTGCCCAATTACTTAAAGGAGAAAATTAATTAGGGGAAAGCAAGCCCAGTCCTTCCAAACTAAGCATCAGAGACATGGAGTGTATTTTAACCTATCCCCTCTGTCCTTTGACAACTCAGTTTCTGATAGCCTCACTACTGTTGCTATAGAGACAATGATATCACCAGTTGTGATTCTGATGTCACTCTTCAGTCCCAACAAGGGGGAGGTACATGGAAGGCTGGAGGAGGAAACAAGATCTTGAGCTGAGCAAGAACATCCCAGCATCTTCATTGACTTTTAAAGTATAGTCTGGAGTCTTCTGTGGTTCACTCTTCCAGTGCTACAGAGGTAGGAAATCCACTGGACTGATAAAACAGCCCATTTTTTCAGCCTCTGTACTTAAAAAGGAGAATTCAGTGACAAGTGATGGTTAACTTTTAATGTTCAACCCAGCCTCCCTTCTTGCACCGTTTAAATTTTAGGGACGCCTGGGTGGCTCAGTTGGTTAAGCGGCTGCCTTCAGCTCAGGTCATGATCCCAGCGTCCTGGGACCGAGTCCCACATCGGGCTCCTTGCTCGGCAGGGAGCCTGCTTCTCCCTCTGCCTCTGCCTGCCACTCTGTCTGCCTGTGCTCGCTTGCTCTCTCTCTCCCTCTCTGACAAATAAATAAAAATTAAAAAAAATTTTTTTTAATCTTACATCAGCGTTGTCTGGAAATAAATGAGCCTCTCCCTCAGTAGTGTAACAGCTAAACCTATCATCTTTGTTGCTGAAATTTTAACAATTGCAGATTTAACCAGATCTCCTTGGCCATCCTTTTGGATCACGAAGGGGACTTACTGCTCCCCAGTTTGATGATGAGTCTGGAAGCTTAACTACCTGCTGACTTCTCTTCATTGTGTAACTATTCCAAAAGTTATGGGGGTTTTTTTGTTGTTTTTTTCTCTCCCAGTTCTCTAATAACAAAATCAGACCATTGTAGCTCTGAGTCCTGCGTCCTGATTCTCATTTACTTTCATCATCTCTACTGTTACTTCTGAAGCCTTGGCTAGACAATAGAGAACATGAAAAAGTCAGGATATATATAAAGCCTTGTGGAAGAAGTATCTGTATTTATGGGGCACCAGGAGAAGTAGTTAAGGGAAAGTGAAAATGGAGGAGATCCACAGAGAAGCTAATAGTGAGTGGTATCTCCAAGGGAAAAGACACACACCAACACACACACACACACACACTCTTCTAATCCTTAAATAATCAATTGTAACCAATGTCAAGAATAACCAAATTTATTGAGTGTGTACGATGTACCTGGCACTTAAAAGAAGGAAATGAGAGAGAAAAAGAGAATGGATATAATTGAATATATTCTTCCTTTTTAAAACTAGTAATAAAACTTGGTTGAATAAACTTTAAAACATGATGAGATAGGTATCAACCCAGCAAAAGCTTCATTTATGTTGCCTGTAATTTGGGCTTCTCTGTGACTTTAAGAACTTTGAATAAACAGGAGCCTCTTGCTTATGATGGATATAGGAGAAAAAAATATAGGAGCTGTGGTCTGAAGTGCAGGAACCATAACCAAATCCCTGTGTTATGCCCTCTCTGGCTGGCATTCACGATTTGCATTCCTCCTCAATTATTACTGAAGCAGTAACCACACTGGCACTTTTTAAGGGTTGTCCCTTCTGTGGGCCACAGGATCCCTCTTGGCTATAGAAAAATTTCATACTTTCTGGTATGTTAACCTGCAAAACTGTATTATTTAAAGGAATATATCCAGGGGCGCCTGGGTGGCTCAGTGGGTTAAAGCCTCTGCTTTCGGCTCAGGTCATGATCCCAGGGTCCTGGGATTGAGCCCCACATCGGGCTCTCTGCTCCACGGAGAGCCTGCTTCTTCCTCTCTCTCCCTGCCTGCCTCTCTTGCCTACTTGTGGTCTCTGTCTGTCAAATAAATAAATAAAATATTTAAGAAAAAAAAAGGAATATATCCAGTGTTTTTAACATTTCCTTTCTGGGACTCAGTTTCTTAATCTATAAAATAAGGTTATTAGAATAAATGGCTTCTAGGGTCCATTTATCTATACACTGTATAGAGTTAGCTTTCTTTCCTCATCAAATTTAATAGATAATACAAAGCATCTTTTTTATTTTCTACCCTAACTCCAGGATATTATTCACCAACTGAGCTTAAGTTATTTATGAATCTGTTCATTGGGTCCATTAAACTCTAGATTTTCCTTCTCTTTTTTTCAAATTTCATTATGGGAAATGTATACAGATTTAGAAGTATGAATATCATCATCTCAAAAGATATTTAAGTACTTCATATAAATACAACTAGCCAGGACATTTAGGGAGTTTAAAATCTAAAAGAAGATTCATGGATGCAGATAAAAATGCAGAAGACAATACAAATAGAATAAAAACATTAGTACGTGTAAGTAGAAGTGTTTGTTGGGTATATATGACTAAGGGTTGTTGATTTATTGGTGTTATTGGGATAGGAAGTTCTGTTAATAAATCATTGGATAATTATTTATACCTTGAATGTGTTTCTGGGTGAACTTATTCCCAAAAGGAACCAAGCTTCAAAAAAGCCTGAATGTGTGGCTTACCACCATAGCAAACTTGAGCAAACCATTTTTTGTTCTCAGATTCTCCTATTTAAGAAAGAAAGAAAAGATTACACTATCTGGAATTCGAAATAGGCAGCTTACCTGTATTCATTCTTTCAGTAGATAATTTTTTTCATTTTATTTTGTTTTATTTCTTTTCAGTGTTCCAGAATTCATTGCAATACGTGCCCTCCTTAATACGCACTACCAGGCTCACCCAACCCCCCACTCCTCTCCCCTCCAAAACCCTCAGTTTGTTCTGAGTCTACAGTCTCTCGTGGTTCATCTCCCCCTCCGATTTCATGTCCTCCTTAATACCCACCACCAGGCTCACCCAATGCCCCACTCCTCTCCCCTCCAAAACCCTCAGTTTGTTCTGAGTCTACAGTCTCTCATGGTTCATCTCCCCCTCCGATTTTGTGTCCTCCTTAATACCTACCACCAGGCTCACCCAATGCCCCACTACTCTCCCCTCCAAAACCCTCAGTTTGTTTCTCTCATGGTTTGTCTCCCCCTCCCGATTTTCTCCAACTTACTTCTCCTCTCCAACTCCCAGTGTCCTCCATGTTATTGCTTATGCTCCACAAGTAAGCGAAACCATATGATAATTGACTCTCTCTACAGCGGATAATTATTAAGCACCAACTTTAAGACACTAGTTACTATGAGGGATCCCGAGATGAGTAAGAAAATGCATCTGTCCTCAAAACACCATCTTATAATCAAAAACTAATGATTTACTGTATGGTGACAAACATAACCTAATAAAAATTTTTTTCACTTAAAAAATAATTACAGAGATGAAATATATGTGAGCAATTAAAGGACTAGATGGGATGTAAAGGTTGAAACAAAATATGATGGAAACTTTGGCAGAGGAGCAATCACATTCAATTAGATATTTAGAAAATATTTTATAGACATGGTAAGCTTGTTCTGAGCTACCAAGCAAGGGTGGGATTTAGAGAGATATCACAGGGGGGTGGGGTGTGCATGGATATTCCAATATGAGAGTACAATGCCCTAATGTCTTCTATTTAAATGTCTCAGAAGAGGGGGCATGTGCCCGGCTAGCTCAGTCGGTAGAGCATGAGACTCTTAAATGTCTCAGAAGAGGAAGTACAGGAAAATTTTTGATCTGGAAGCTAGAGCTAACATTAACTATACATGTTCTCTGCAACATGAAGATGTATATTTCTCTCAAGTCCTCAAAAGAATATTTACAAAGTGCTTTGGGATCCATGAATTCAGAACACTTATTCTTCATCCTAGCTACTACTTTTCTGACTTCCTAATCAAGAAGTTTGAGATGAAGTTAAAAACTTTTAGTTTTGTCATTGTTAAATAACCCTATACACCACTGATTTGAAAGTAGAGAATAACAATAGTCATTTCAGACAGTGTTGGCCAGAAGATGGAACCTTTTTTTTTTTTTTTTTTTTTTTGTCATCTGGGAACATCAGACTGCACCCAGAATAAGATGTGGACTTTAAATTGAATGTCATTTTGTGCTCACGACCTGTGTACTACATGTGAAAAATAATGAGTAAGTCAAAATCATTATTTGGTAATAAGAGCAATAGAGTTCATATGTAAAATTAGTCATTGTTATCTGTGTCTTTCCATTGCAGATCCCTTATATTTCATGGCAGGAGGGGTGGGTAAATTTAGGGATAGTGAAGACAACAACAAATTAATCACGAGCTTTCCTCGTATCTCAGAACCTGTCCTCAGTAAGAGTAAGTGATCTCATAATTTCCTTCCTTATGTACTTAATTTTCATTCTGGCTTTTTAATTGCAATAGATAGCTTAAAGAAGTGAGGAGCCCCTATCGATTTTGTCATTTTCTATTAGATGTAATTCATTAAGATAAAATATCAACTGGAGATTGAAAGGTAAGCTTCTGGCTTTCACTTGTTCTAGCAACAGTTCAGAGCAATCTATTTCTAAGTCTTCTCATTCTCTGTCCAAGTAATAGTAACAGCCATTCCTTTGTTCATGGTACTGTGCTTACTCAAGTATAAGAATATTAGCATATAATAGTTGCTGAGAGACAATAAAGGCTTAACTTCAGAGACATTAAGAACTCCCTTGTTATGGTTTAAAAAAAATTGAAATAAGATACCAAAGAATGTTAAGAAATCTTAGAAAATTTTTAAAGAATAAATAAAAATGAATCTGGAGCCAGGCAGTCTTTCTCAGAATCCCCAGACCCAAGGATTCTCATTCTTATGTAGATATACTTTAGAATCACCCAGAATGCTTTTAAGATACTCAGGGGCTAAGTTTCCCCACCCAAAACCAATGAAATACAGTTCTTCCGGAGGTAATATCTCAGTCAGTATCTTTAAACAGTTCTCTGGGTGATTCTAACATCTAATCAAGGAGGAAAACCCACTGTGTTCCCAAAGAAACTACGGTATTACAATGCCAGGAAGAGTAAGAGAAACTGTCCCTAATCTAAGTTAGTGATTAGGGTGTGAAAACAGGTACAAATCTTTGTGGGAGCAAAGGACAAGTAGCTCTCAAAAGGTCTTATTTTTTTTTAAATAATTACTTGTAATACACTATATAAGAAAAATAGTAAATCCATTTATAAATAAACTTAAATCTTGTGTAATCTGTATTTGATTTGTGTTGGTTTTATCTTGAGGGAGGATGTCAGCCCCCACCATTGCCCAAAGTCCTTTAAAACAAACATTTCCAATTAACCCAGATATTTAACCCTTCATAATGCTTAACTTATTTCAAGCATTTTTTTTTCAAGCAATTTTGAATAAAATTTAATTTCATTGTAAAGAAAAGGATAAGCTTTTGGACTTTATTGTAACAGTTTAAAACAACTTACAACAATTTTAGGATTTTTTTTTTTATTTGAGAGTGAGCGTACACAGAAGCAGGCGGGGGCGGGGGGGCAGAAGGAGAAGCAGACTTCCCACTGAGGCAGGGAGCTGAGGTCAATCCCAGGATCTCTGGATGGGACCTGAGCTGAAGGCAGGCACTTAACCCCTTAAATGACTGAGCCATCCAGGCACCCCTATAACAATTTTAAATAAATGTTTTATTTTCTTCAAACCAAATATGAGAATACACACACACACACATTTCTAAAAGACATTTCCATCAGAGAGGAAAAATTGACCATTTTATTCGACCTTGTTAAGCAAAGTTTATAATGAAAGAAGGGAACTTCAATGTGGAAGCCTAGTAATGGAAGTCTGGCATGGAAAAAGAGGTCAAAGAAAAGCTTCTTGTAGATTATCAGTGGACAAATATTATAATTAGCCATGTTTTCAAAGACTCTCAAATGAGATGCAATGCTAAGGAAAGTAGACAAGACTAAGGCCAAAGGAAAAGGGGCTGTTATGCTAAATTTTGAGGTTAGCAAAAAGCAAGTATAAGCAATTCTTTCATGAAAAGTGGCAACAAATGAAAAAAGAAAGTGGTAGCAGCTAGAGGGAGGCTTTGGGGTGGGAGAAGACAACTAAAATGATTATCAGTTTTCTGGTTTGGAAGACTAGCTAGACGGCAGTGCCATTACTGAGATTAGGGAGTAGAGCAAAGTATTGGAAGGGTTATGGAACAATCAGCAACAGCAAGGGCATCCATGCAAAGGTTCACTGAATGGTGTATGTGGCATCTCTTTTCTCCTGGTACCAGAAGTTTGGCTGAATCATGGAGACTAAGAATTTCCCTTATCCTTGGCTATCTGGAGGAGGGATTAAGCTCCTCTTAAGGAAGAGCTGCTAGAGTTACTGCTAATATAAGTTAAGTTAGTGCTCCAGAAATTAATGAAAATGAAGCATCTACTACTTTAAAAGTAAAAGTTGATGGGGCAAAAAATAATAAGTCGGTGGGACAAGAATGGGCAGGGAAAATATAAATTAATTCTATTTTGATCACATTGAGTTTTGAGTGTCTAGTGAAAATCCAGGATGTGGAAATGCTGTCAAGCAAGGACACATAGAGCAGGACATGGCTACATAGGTTCATTCATGAACAAATCTGTAGTAAGTACCTCTAGCATATACCAGGCACTGGCCTCGGTACTAGAAATACAAATATTTAAGAAATCTTCATGCAACTGAGAACTGAGAATGGAGAGACCTAGAGTTCGTGCGTTGTAGTAGCTCTTGGGACAAGTCTCTATTGAAAGTGTTGCTCCTGTTGGGCACACCTGAGTCATTTGTCTTACTTCTCCTTCATTTCATGTAACTGGTCCTTTGATGGCCCTTTCTCATTTTTTTCTACTTCCAGATGTCAGAAAGGGTTGACTGGTTACAAAGCCAAAATGGAGTATGCAAAGTTGATGTCTATTCACCTGGAGACAGCCAGCCCCAGGACTGGAAAATGGTAAGGTCGAACTTCTTTAGAAATACTGATTTAGGAATAAGTGGAATACTCCACCACCACTACTCACCTCTCTGACCCACTACTCTTTAGTTACTCACTACTCACTTAAAATTCTTGGGGAAAAACATGAACTCCTCTAGAACAAAAAATTCTCACCATATTGTTTTGGGGGGAACATCCTATATATGGTAATTTCATAGAAGAAATATAATTAGTGCAAAACCTATGTATTAACAGCTGTAAATTTTAAAAAAATTTAAATAGAAGGGGATTTGATTTCTAGCAAATGTCTACAGAGTTTATAGAAACTATTTTTGTTTCTATGTAGGATGCCTAAAATGTAGGATGCCTCAAAATTCTCAGAACTGTAAGCTCTCATCTAAGTAACGTTATCATTCTGTTGTCATCATTCAACAAACATTTATTAAGTATTTAGTATCAGGCACTGTAAGTCAGAGTCCAGTCAGAAGATGGAAACCATAGCAAATAATGTGATATTAAAAAATTTAGTCTACCCTGAAACAAATAATTCATTATATGAGTTACTATATATATTATATGAGTTACTATAATTAGTACCAAACAAAACTGCTTTTATTGGATATTTTATTTACCTCTGTTCTTTCATGTAGAAAAACAAGAGATAGATGAATTTCAATACTAAATCAAATAAACAAAAAAAGTAATGATTTTTCATTAAAGAAGAAGCACTCTGGGAGATGCAAAAAAAAAAAAAAAAAAGGAAAAGGAAAGAAAAAAAGAAAGAAAGAGAGGTGCCTGGGTGGCTCAGTCGGTTGAGCATCTGCCTTCCATTCAAGTCATGATCCCAGGGTCCTGGGATCAAGCCAGCATCAGGCTCCCTGTTCAGTGGTGGGGGCCTGCTTCTCTCTGTCCCTCTGACCCTCCCCATGCTCAGTCTCTCACTTTCTCTCAAATAAATAAATAAAATCTTCAAAAAAAAAAAAAGAAAGAAAATAAGTTTCTGCCCTCGCAGACCTTACTATTAATTTGGGAAAATAAATATACATGTGAAAATATAAAAATAATTGAAAAGTTCTAAATAACCTATAGACCCCAAATGTAAGAAGATCATGATAATTTGCCAAACGGCTTTTCTGACCATAATTGCTATAGGTATTTAAAGAACAGATCAAAGTGGGAAGAGGTCAGAAAAAATTTCATAAAGTATCTTTAACAGAGATAGAGGTGAAGAAGAAGAGGATGGTAGGTAGACATGTTGACTTCAAACTAAGGTACTGGAGCAGAAGAACCCTTGCTATCATGTGGAAGTAGGAAAATATTACTGCTTACAGTTAGTGCTTTTATGAATGACAAGTACTGATAGCTTATAGCCTCAATATTAAACTTTCAGCCATTAGATTCAAATGTCCAGTTTTCAACAACAATCACAAGATGTACAAAGAAACAGGAAAGTATAGCTCACTCAAAGGAAAAAAATAGGTCAACAGAAATTATGTCTGAAAAAGACCTGATGGCAGATCTGGCAGATCCACTAGACAAAGACTAAAAACTTGGGGCACCTGGTTGGCTCAGTTAGTTAAGCATCTGCCTTCAGCTCAGGTTCTGTTCCCAGGGTCTTCAGATTGAGCCCCATGTCAGGCTTCCCACACAGCAGGGGCTCTGCTTCTCCCTCTTCCTCTGCCCCTCCCCCCACTTATGCACTTGCGCGCGCTCTCTCTCCCTCTCAAATAAATAAAGAAAATGAAAATAGTCTCCTAAAAAACAAAAGAAGTAAACGAAAAAACAATTGCCTTAAAGATGCTCAAAGAACAAAAAGAAACATGTGGAGAAACCCATGAAAGCAATGTATGAACAAAATGCAAACATCAATAAAGAGAAAACCTAGAGATAATGTCAAAGAAGTTCCGCAGATGAGAATCTTATGTACATTACTATAGGAGTACAAATTTTGTGCATATTCTCTCATTTACTACTAATTGCAATCACATAAGGAAATTATTAAAATTAATAATTACCTCATGATCCATCAATTCCACTTCCAAGTGTAAGTCTGAAGGAAACAAAATCACTATTTCAAAGTGATAGCTGCAGCCCATGTTCACTGTAGCATTATTCACAATAGCCAAGACCTGGAAGCAACCCAAGTGTCCATCCATGGATGAATGAATAAAGAAAATGTGGTATATGCACCATAGAATATTATCCAACCATAAAAAGAAGGAAATCTTGCTATTTGCAATAACACGGGTGGACCTAAAGGATGTAAGCTAAGTGAAATAAGTCAGAGAAAGACAAATACTGTATGATCTCACTTACATTTAGAGTCTTAAAAAATAAAACTCCTAGATACAAAGAACAGATACGTGGTTGCCAGGGGTGCGTGGTGTGAGAGTGAGCTAAATGGGTTGAATGAGTCAAAAGGTATAAACTTCAAACTGTAGGATAAATAAGTCCTGGGGATTTGATGTACAGCATAGCAACAATAGTTGTTAATACTGTATTATATATTTGAAAGTTGCAAAGAGAGTAGATCTTAAAAGTTCTCATTACAAGAAAAAATAATTTTGAACTATGGTGTGGTGAGGGATGTTAATGAGACTTACTGTGATCATTTTGCAATATATACAAATATTGAATCATTATATTGTGTACCTGAAACTAATACAATGTTTTATGTCAATTAAATCTCCATAAAAAAATAATAAGCTTTCAGCCATGCATCAAAAGTAAACAGAAACACAAGACTCACCTGTCCAGAAATCAAAGAACTCTTCTACTTCCAAGTGGGCACAAAATTCTTAATTATTTTGAGCTTGAGATGGGCAAAAAAGAAGCTAGCAACACAAATTTTCCATTGTTTCTTACCCAACAGAGAATAGATCTCTATAAGCAATTAATCCATTAAAGAGATCACCAAATGGTTAAACAATAAAACCAAATTCTTTTTTTTTTAAGATTTTATTTATTTATTTGACAGACAGAGATCACAAGTAGGCAGAGAGGCAGGCAGAGAGAGAGGAGGAAGCAGGCTCCCCGCTGAGCAGAGAGCCCGATGCAGGGCTCGATCCCAGGACCCTAAGATCATGACCTGAGCCGAAGGCAGAGGCTTTAACCCACTGAGCCACCCAGGCGCCCCTAAAACCAAATTCTTGATCACCACTGTCATCAATGGTTATTGGCCATCAAGGAACCAAACTGAAAATCAAAAGCAAAATTAGTACAGAGAAAAATTAAAACTAGAAAAAACAGAATGGGGATGGCTTGGTGGCTTAGTCAGTTAAGCTGCTGCCTTCAGTCCAGGTCATGATCCTAGGATCCTGGGATCAAGCCCAGCATCGGGCACCCTGCTCAGCAGGGAGTCTGCTTCTCTCTCTCCTTCCCACTCATGCTCTCTCTTGGTATCTCTGCCTCTCTCTTTCAAATACATACATACATACATGCATACATACATACATACATACATACAATCTTGAAAAAATAGAATGCAAAGTTCTATTGCCACTTTGGATTCACCTCTGGGGCCAAAGGAAAGATGCACCTCATACCCTCCAGATAGTATTTATCTCTGTTAGGTGGATCTGCTGGACATCTTGGCAAAGACTTCCAGAACTGTTAAAAGATCATTTTCAGAGAAGGTGAAATAATGACTTTCATGTATATATAAAAGTAAACTCATGGTGGGGCTCAAACTGGGTGAAATAATGTGTGTAAAGTGGGAGCACAGTGCCTGGCAAACACAAGTATGTAAGAAATAGTAACTAGTAGGGACGCCTGGGTGGCTCAGTTGGTTAAGTGTCTGCCTTTAGCTCAGGTCATGATCCCCAGATATTAGGACAAAGTCCCACATCAGGCTCCTTGCTCAGGGAGGAGCCTGCTTCTCCGTCTGCCTCTGCCATTCCCCCTGCTTGTGCTCTCTTTCTCTCTCTCTGACATATAAATAAAAAATCTTAAAAAAAAAGAAAGAAATAGTAGCTAGTAACTTATGTGACACTTGATAATTAAGGTGCCAAATTATTCTTTAAAGATGGGCAATACTTGTAGTCTTTCCTAGATAGACATTACTCTAATATAATTACAGTGTTCCTTTACATTTGATAGTAAATAGGACACAAATTCTTTTTTTTAAGTTTTTTTATTATTATTTATTTATTTGACAGATCACAAGTAGGCAGAGAGGCAGGCAGAGAGAGAGAGAGAGAGGGGAGGAAGCAGGCTCCCCGCTGAGCAGAGAGCCCAATGCGGGGCTCAATCCCAAGACCCTGGGATCATGACCTAAGCTGAAGGCAGAGGCTTTAACCCACTGAGCCACCCAGGTGCCCAGGACACATACTTCTTATTTTAGTCTATGCTCAAGTGAAAATTATAGGTTGTAATATATAAACCTAAAATATATATATATATTACAGCTAGTGTCCATTAACGAATCTGTATTCATTCAAAACTAATAAATTGTCCACAGATATTAATTCTTCAATTAAAAATTGATTATTCACTTAAGTGATATCATATAGTTCATTGGAAGCCATTTAACATATCAAGACTGGCTTGTATAGCTCAGCAAAGTGATTAATGATGCACAATTGTCCTTGAATTTTCTAACTTTTTTAAACTATAGTTTTAATAAGAGACCTAAATAAAAACAGATAAACCATAGAAAATAGCAAGTAATATAAAGATAAGAAAAATGGGATTCAGTGCAAATGCTTACTCTGCTACATAGCAGATGACTGTCAGATCTTAAGGGTATATGTTTTTAAAGCACTATAGTGTAGTGGCTGAGAGCATGGGCTCTGGAGTCAGACTGCCTGGGTTGGAACTCCTGCTCCATCAGTGATTAGCTGTATAACCTCAGATAAGTAACTAAAGTGATCTCTCCTTTCTTCAGTTCCTTCTTCTGTACAATGTGGATAATAAGAGCACTAACATTTAAGTTTACTGTAAGAATAATGTTAACTGAGGGGCATCTGGGTGGCTCAGTCAGTTAAGCATCTGCCTTCAGCACAGGTCATGATCTCAGGGTCCTGAGATAGAGCCCTGCTCTGAGGAGAGTCTGCTTTTCCCTCTCCCTCAGCCCCTCCCCTTCATCCCCCTCACTCATGCACTCTCTCTCTCTCTCTCTCTAAAAAACAAATAAAATCTTTTTTTTTTTTTTAAAGAATACTGCTAAGTGAGATAGTAGCCTTAAAATACTTGGAATAGTGCCTGATATATCATACTCAGTACCTAATAAATGTTAGTTACTTTTATTGTGATAATACAGCAGTTAAGGCTTGAGAAAGGTGACCATTTTTTTAACCAGTCTTTGAGGTTGTCCTGAATGTCCCATATCTTTACTTTGTTATAGTCGGATGAATCCTTGTCTATTTTTAAGGAAGCCTCAACTGATCCTATCAGAGTGCTCAGCTGGCTCCGCAGAGACCTGGAAAAAAGTACAGCAGGATTCCAAGATGTTAAGTTCAAACCTGGAGAATCCTCCTTGGGTGGGGAAATGAGCAACTTGGGAGACCCCTGCAAGGGTTTCTCTGTGGACTATTACAATGCCACCAATAAGGGCAGTCCAGGAAGATTGCATTTTGAGATGACTCACAGAGAGAACCCTATCCAGGGCCCCAGTGTCCAACTTGGTAATGGGAGTTCAGTAGATGAAGTTTCTTTCTATGCTAACCGCCTCACAAATCTAGTCATAGCCATGGCCCGCAAGGAGATCAATGAGAGAATAGATGGCTCTGAAAACAAATGTGTCCATCAGTCATTGTATGTGGGAGATGAACCCACGCCCAACAAAAGCTTGAGTACGGTGGCATCAGAACTGGTGAATGAGACTGTCTCTGCATGTTCCAAGAATGCTACCTCAGATAAGGCTCCGGGCTCTGGTGACAAAGCCTCAGGATTATTACAGAGTCCCCCAAATTTGAAATACAAGACCACTCTGAAGATCAAGGAGAGCACCAAGGAAAGCAAGGGTGCAGATGATAAGCCTCCTTCTAAAAAGTCTTTCTTCTACAAGGAGGTATTTGAATCTCATAATGCAGGTGATGCCAAAGAGGGTGGAAGGTCCTTACCTGGGGAGAGAAAGATGTTCAGAGGGCAAGAAAGGCCTAATGACTTTACAGCTTCCGTTAGTCAAGGGATCATGACCTATGCTAATAGCGTGGTATCTGATATGATGGTTTCCATCATGAAGACACTGAGGATCCATGTAAAGGACACAACCATTGCCACCATTCTGCTAAAGAAGGTACTGCTCAAGCATGCAAAAGAGGTCGTCTCAGATCTTATTGACTCCTTCATGAAGAACCTCCACAATGTCACAGGGACCCTCATGACTGATACAGACTTTGTCTCAGCTGTAAAAAGAAGTCTATTCTCTCACGGAAGCCAGAAGGCCACAGATATCATGGATGCCATGCTTGGTAAGCTATACACTGTAATGTTTGCAAAGAAACCTGAAAATGTCAGGAAAACTAAGGACAGGTCTGAGAGTTACTCCCTTGTCTCCATGAAAGGAATGAGTGACCCTAAAAACCGAAATGCAAACTTTGCAGCCATGAAATCTGAAGGTAAATTGAGGGAAAAAGTGTACTGTCCTGCATCCAAACCCGAGGAGAAGTCTTGTGTCGAAACTCTGGGTGAACACATGATCAAAGAGGGATTGACACTTTGGCATAAAAGTCAGCAAAAAGAAGGAAGATCTCCAGGTTTCCAAAGGGCTACATTTGCAGCTCCCAACAAACAGTACAAGCCTGTACCAGACATTCCTCTGGACTATCCTTTGGATACTTCCAACCTCAGCCCCACTGTGCATCACCAAGAGAAACCTGAAAATTTTATGTGTGATTCAGACTCCTGGGCCAAGGACCTGATTGTATCTGCCTTACTTCTGATTCAATACCACCTGGCCCAGGGAGGAAGCATGGATGCACAGAGCTTCATTGAAGCTGCTGGCAGTACCAACTTGCCTGCCAACAAGTCCCCTGTAGTTTCTGATGAGTCCAGCCCCAAGTCTCCTCAAACGGGAGGTGACCAAGAGGAAGCAGAAAAGAAGGATCTGATGAGTGTTTTCTTTAACTTCATCCGGAATTTACTTGGTGAGACCATTTTCAAGAGTGACCGTAGCTCTGAACCCAAGGCGCCAGAAAAGCCAATTAAGGAAGAATGTAGCCACCAGTGTGAAAGACCTGTAACCCCTTCTCCCATCAAATTAAGTGAAGGTGATGAAGCTGGTGGTCCCTTTGCTGGGCTGACCAAGATGGTTGCTAGCCAGCTAGATGGCCACATGAATGGGCAAATGGTAGAACATCTGATGGACTCAGTGATGAAGTTATGTCTCATTATTGCCAAATCCTTTGACTCTCCCTTGGCAGAGCTGGGAGATGATAAGTCTGGGGATGCAAGCAGGCCAACTTCAGCCTTCCCAGATAGTTTATATGAGTGCTTACCAGTCAAGGGCACAGGGACAGCAGAGACTGTCCTGCAGAATGCCTATCAAGCTATCCATAACGAACTGAGAGGTATGTCAGGACAGCCCCCCGAAGGGTATGCAGCACCCAAAGTGATTGTCAGCAATCAGAGCCTAAGTGATACAGTTCAGAACAAGCAACTCCAAGCCGTACTTCAGTGG
The DNA here is from genome assembly GCA_004024625.1 of Mellivora capensis. NCBI lineage: Eukaryota > Metazoa > Chordata > Mammalia > Carnivora > Mustelidae > Mellivora > Mellivora capensis. The sequence continues at coordinate 66,834 of PISX010002845.1, read as the reverse complement.
GTCGCCGCCTCTGAACTCAATGTCCCTATTTTGTACTTTGCTGGTGATGACGAAGGAATCCAGGAGAAGGTAAGGAGGTAGAGTCAGAGGGGTTTGGGAAGATTTGTTAAGGATTAATTAGGGTTTTAAGTTCTATTTTCTTTCTGCATGGGATGTTGGCTATAAGAAGAGTAGGAGGAGGATAGTGAGAATTTGAAGATGCCTCCTGGCAGAGATAATGGATAAAGTAACATGGGATTTTGCCCAATAAGAGGCAAATTAAAGGAGAAAAAGAGGGATATATATTCATATATATATATATATATATATATATATATATATATGAAATGTGATGTTGATTTATCATAAGTGTATGATATGTGATAAATCTGATCCTTTTTTCTGCATATAGTGGTGGGAATGCACAGATGAAAAACCTCTAAGAAAGAGACTTAGGAAAAGAGTCAGATAAAGGTCTGGGCCTCAGCCTGAAATTTGGATAGGACAGCTATATTGCCTTAAGAATGAGAAGGAGCTGCTGGGAGGCATCCCAGGAATGTACTGAGGGGACGGGAGGTTCGTGTAAAGGATCTAGGCTTATACCCTTCCAAACTTGTCATTACTTCTCAGCTGGTTGTCTAGGAAGTGTTGGGGATTTGACAGGATTCAGTAAATAACATCCCTCTTCCCCTTACTCTAAGTTCTGAATCAATTGAGAAGTAAGACTAAAGAATAAGGCAGATGGGAAATCAACTTATCACTGTTATTACTGATAAAGGTAAGTGCATGCCTTCTAACTCCTTGCTCCTCCCCATGAGGCCTTGGAACTGCTGACTGAAGAGAATTGTGCACGTGTCTGGTAAGATTGGTATATAACTTTACAGGCAGACCTCAAAGGCATTGTGGGTTCTGTTCCAGTCCACTGCAATAGAGCAAAGTCAGATGAATTTTTTGGTTTCCCAGTGCATATAAAAAGTTATGTTTACACCATACTGTAGTCTATTAAGTGTGCAATAGCATTATTTCTTTAGAAATAAGTGCATACTTAAATTAAAAAATGCTTTATTGCTGAGAAGGCTAACCATCATCTCAGTTCTTGGTAAATATAACTTCTAGTCAAGATCGCTACAACAAATATAGTAAGAAGGAAAATGTTTGAAATATTGCAAGAACTGTCAAATTATGACACAGGGACCTAGAGTGAGCAAATGCTGTTGGAAAAACAGCACCAATAGACTCGCTTGGTGCTTTGTAAAAGCACCTTCACTTTGTAAAAAACACAGTATCTGCAAAGTATGGTAAAACAAAACACAGTAAGGCAAGTATGCCTGTATGTCAGTTTCAGGGGGACATTGTAATTCGATATCTGCATATACTTTAAAGTAATCATCACCATAAGTCGAGTTACCACCCATCACCCCACAATTCAGCTGTTCACACACCCCTAACCCAGTTTCCCTTTGGGCACCACCAGTCTGTTTTCTGAATGAGTTTGGCATTTTTGTTTATTTGTTTTTGCTTTTTTAGATTCCACACATAAGTGAAATCATACAGTATTTGTCTTTATCTGACTGACTTTACTTAGCATGACACCCTCAAGTTGTCACAACTGGCAAGATTTTCTCCGTTTTTATGGCTGAGGAGTATTCCATTACACACACACACACACACACACACAAGGGGCCTATACCTTCTTTATCCATTTATCCATCAAAGGACACTTGGGTTGTTTTCGGGTCTTGGCTACAAGATACAATAAACATAGAGGTATATATAGCTTTTCAAATTTGTGTTTTTGTATTCTACAGATAAATACCGAGAAGTAGAATTGCTGGATCATATGGTAGTTCTACTTTTAATTTTTTGAAGAATCCCCATACCATTTGCCACAGTGGCTGCACTAATTTACATTTCCACCAATGATGTAGGAGGATTTCTTTTTCTCCACATCTTCTCCAACATTGTTATTTCTTGCCTTTTTTATAATACCCATTCTGACAGGTACGAGGTGATATTTTATTGTGGTTTTGATTTGCTTTTTCCTGATAATTAGTAATATTGAGCATCTTGTTCTGTGCCTCTTGGCAATCTGTCTACTTTCAAAAAATGTCTGTTCCAATCTTCTGCCCATTTGTTTGCTACAGTATTTTTAAAATGTATTATTTATTATTGAATACATTCAACACACAATATATTAGTTTCAGGTGTGCAAAGTAGTAACTTTTCAATCCTGTACATTATTCATTGCTCACTGTAAAGAGTGTAGTCACCATCTTTCACCATATGAGGTTATTATAGTGTTATTGACTATATTCCCTATGCTGGACTTTTCATCTCTGTGACTTTATAACTGGGACTTGGTACCTTTTAATCTTTCACCAATTTTGTCCATCCTCCAACCTTCTTCCCTCTGGCAAGCCCCAGTTTGTTTTCTTTAAGAGTCTGTTTGGTTTTTGTTTGTTTGCTTATTCATTTTGTTTTGTTTTTTAGATTCCACATATAAGTGAAATCATGTAATATTTGTCTTTCTCTGTCTTGACTTATTTTTTTATTATTATGTTCAGTTTGCCAACATAATTTGCCAGCATCATTAATTTTTGATGTAGTGTTCAACGATTCACTAATTGGGTATAACCACCAGTGCTCATCACCACACTTACCCCCCCTTAATACCCATCACTTGGTTACCTCACCCCTTACCCCTCCCCTGTTTCCCAGAATCCAGAGTCTTTCATGGTTTGTCTCCCTTTCTGATTTCTTACCCATTCAGTTTTCCTTCCCTTCCCCTGTGGTCCTCCTCCCTATTCCTTATGTTCCACCCTCTTACACTGTTGGTAGGAATGCAAGCTGGTATAGCCACTCTGGAAAACAGTATGGAGGTTCCTCATAACATCTTTTAGCCTTTATATTAGCTTTATAAGTGGTTAATACACTGCCTTTACTTACACTTACATTTACCAGTGAGATTTTTGCTTTCATATATTTTCTTGTTACTAGTTAGTGCCTTTTGTTTTTGGCTTAAAGAAGTTCCTTTAACATTTCATAAGGCTTTTCATCCTATAAGGCTCATCATCATTCAGTTTAGTGGTAATGAATTTTTATAGTTTTTACTTTATTGGGAAACTATCTCCCCTTCAATTTTGATTGATAACCTTTCAAGGTAGACTCTTCTAAATTGGAAGATTTTTCCTCCAGCACTTTGAATATATCATACTGTTCCCTTCTGGCCTGCAGAGTTTTTGCTGAAAAATCTGATAGTCTTATGGGGGCTCCCTTCTATTTTCTCTTCTAAGAGAAAAATTGTTTTTTTTTTCTGCTGCTTTAATATTCTCTATCTTTAAGTTTTAACATTTTAATTAAAAATTAAATTATCTCTTCAGGTTCATTTTATATGAAACTTTCCTTGCTTCCTGGAGCTGGATGTCTGTTTCCTTCCCCCAGGTTAGTAAAGTTTTTAGCCATTCCTTTTTCAAATAAGTTTTCTCTCTGTTTTTTTCTCTCTCTCCTTCTTCTGGGACCCTTATAATGAAGATGTTATTCCTCTTGATGCTGTCCTGCAGGTCTCTTAAGTTATCCTTAGTTTTTAAAATTCATTTTTCTTTTTGCTGCTTTGATTGGGTCATTTCCAATGCTGTATTCTGGATTACCGATCTGTTCAATTTCACCTAATCTTCTGTTGAATCCCTCTAGTGTATTTTTCAGTTTAACTATTGAATTCTTCTGCTCTGTGACTTTTGTCTGGTACTTTCTTATTTTTTCCCTCTCTTTGTTGAAGTTCATACTGTGTTTATTCATTCTTCTCCTGAATTCAGTGAGCATCTTTATGACCATTACTTTATACTCTTTATCAGGTAGATTACTTATCTCCATTTCACTATGATCTCTTTCTAATATTTTGTTTTTATTCTTTCATTTGGAACATATTCCTCTGTCTTTTCATTTTGTGTGAATCTATAGGTATCTGTGTTTGTTTTATAGGTATTAGGTAAAACAGCTATCTTTCCCAGACTTAAAGGAGATAAACCTTATTCATCTGTGTTCAACTGTGCCCTAGCTTTTGGTTGCTTCTCAGACCTTAGTGATGTTCTTTTTTTTAAATTTTTTTTATTTGACTTCAATTTAATCAACATATACTGTATTACTATTAGTTGCAGAGGTAGAATTCAGTGATTAATCAATTACATGTAATACCCAGTGCTCATTGCTTCAAGTGCCAACGTTAATGCCCATCACCCAGTTACCCCATCCCCTCACCCAATTCCCCTCCAGCAACCCTCAGTTTGTTGTCTATAGTTAAGAGTCTCTTACGGTTTTTCTCCCTCGCTGTGTTTCTCTTATTTTTCCTTCATTTCCCCTATGTTCATCTGTTTTGTTTTTAAAATTTAATATATGAGTGAAATCATGTGGTATTTTTCTTTCTCTGACTTACTTATTTCACTTAGCATAATACTCTCTAGCTCCATCCACGTCATTGCAAATGGCAAGATTTTGTTCTTTTATTTATTTATTTATTTATTTTGTTTATTAACATATAATGTGTTATTTGCTTCAGGGGTACAGGTTTGTGAATCATCAGTCTTACACAATTCATAGCACTCACCGTAGCACATACCCTCCCCAGTGTCCATGACCCAGCCACCCCATCCCTCCCACTCCCCTCCACTCCAGTGACCCTCAGTTTGTTTTCTGAGATTAACAGTCTCTTATGGTTTGTCTTCCTCCTGATCCCATCTTCTTTCATTTTTCCCTCCCTCCCCCCTAAAACCCCTCTCCCTGCCTCTCAAATTCCTCATGTCCAGAGAGATCATATGATAATTGTCTTACTCTGATTGACATATTTCACTTAGTATAATACCCTTTAGTTCCATCCACGTCGTTGCAAATGGCAAGGTTTTAGTTTTTTATGGCTGCATAGTATTCCATTGTATATATATACCATGTCTTCTTTATCCATTCATCTCTTAATGGACATCTGGGCTCTTTCCATATTTTGGCTATTGTGGACATTGCTTCTATAAACATTGTGGTGTTTGTGCCCCTTCAAATCACGGTTTGTATCCTTTGGATAAATACCTAGTAGTGCAATTGCTGGGTCCTAGGATAATTCTATTTTTAACTTTTTTGAGGAAACTCCATACTGTTTTCCAGACTGGCTGCACCAGTTTGCATTCCCACCAATGGTGTAAGAGGGTTCTCCTTTCTCCACATCTTTGCCAACATCTGTTGTTTCCTGAGTTGTTAATTTTAGCCATTCTGACTGGTATGAGGCGGTATCTCATTGTGGTTTTGATTTGTAGCTTGATTTGTTCTTAACAGATCCCAGTTGTTGAATGTGTGCCAAGATCTGTCAGTGTTCCAAAGGGAGGGATCTCAGATAGTTCCTAGTTTCGAGGTAATTATAAGCCAGATCCTCAGGCAACAACTTTTTTTTTTCATAATTTTTTATTTTTTAAATTTCTTTTCAGTGTACCAGAATTCATTGTTTATGCACCACACCCAATGCTCTGTGCAATACATGCCCTCCAAAATACCCACCACCAGGCTCACCCAACCTTCCACCCCCTGCCCTTTCAAAACCCTCAGACTGTTTTTCAGAGTCCATAGTCTCTCATGGTTCATCTCCTCCTCTAACTTCCCCCAACTCCCTTCTCCTCTCCACCTCCCCATGTATTCCATGTTATTTCTTATGTTCCACAAATAAGTGAAACCATATGATAATTGACTCTTTCTGCTTGACTTATTTCATTCAGCATCATCTCTTCCAGTCCCATCCATGTTGATACAAAAGTTGGGTATTCATCCTTTCTGATGGAGGCATAATATTCCATAGTGTGTATGGACCACATCTTCCTTATCCATTCGTCCGTTGGAGGGCATTTTGGTTCTTTCCACAGTTTGGTGACCATGGACATTGCTGCTATGAACATTGTGGTACAGATGGCCCTTCTTTTCATTACATCTGTATCTTTGGGGTAAATACCCAGTAGTGCAATTCCAGGGTCATAGGGAAGCTCTATTTTTAATTTCTTAAGGCATCTCCACACTGTTTTCCAAACAGTGGAAAATGGCTGCACCAATTTGCATTCCCACCAACAGTGGAAGAGGGTTCCCCTTTCTCCACATCCTCTCCAACACACGTTGTTTACTGACTTGTTGATTTTAGCCATTCTAACTGGTGAAAGGTTGTATCTCGATGTGGTTTTGATTTGAATCTCCCTGATGGCTAGTGATGATGAACATTTTTTCTTGTGTCTGATAGCCATTTGTATGTCTTCCTTGGAGAAGTGTCTGTTCATGTCTTCTGTCCATTTTTTGACATGATTATCTGTTTTGTGTGTGTTGAGTTTGAGAAGTTCTTTATAGATCCTGGATATCAGCCTTTTGTCTGTACTGTCATTTGCAAAGATCTTCTCCCATTCTGTGGGTTGCCTCTTTGTTTTGTTGACTGTTTCCTTTGATGTGCAGAAGCTTTTGATCTTGATGAAGTCCCAAAAATCATTTTCCCTTTTGTTTCCTTTCAGGCAACAACTTTTTAAGATATGTAAATACATACAATCTTGTGGGTCCACAGTTGCAATCCCTGATGACTTCCAGACTAGGAGATCTGGAGGTGTTGCCGGGCAACATTTGCAGGAATCATGTATTTAGACATGCGCATATGCTCCTTTTAAGGAGGTATCAACAAACTGTGGCAAGGCGAAGGGACTGTGTAAATATGGTGTCTCCCTGCCCATGTTCCTTGGGGTGCCTCTGTAACCTCTAGGTGTGTGGCAGACCTGAAGCCTGACCCTCAGGTTGAAGTTCCAGGACAAGATTGTAGGCCTTTTCTACATGAAGGCTGGAGATGTGTTTTAGTCTGCTGTCTGTGCAGTACCATGGGATGGTAGCTTGCCAAAGACACTCTGATTATTTCAGACCCATAGGACTTGGAAATGCAGTCCCCTTTGGGCCCCAGAGCCAGGTTCTCAAAGAGCATCCCCTGTGTGGTTTGTGCCTGCCCACTAGCTGTGGCTCAGTGAGCTGTGGCTGCAGTGTGCAGAAACAGGGTGCTTCCACTGGAGCAATAGGCTAGGAGGTGGTGTGAGAATGGCATCCACCAGTCCTGGCACCAACAAAGCAGAAGGAAAACACAAAAACATCCCCTGCCAGTGCCTTCATCCCCAGAGAGAGTACCAGAAGGTTTCTGCCTTCCTGGCAAATGAAGAAATGAGTCTCCTCTGCATGTAGTCCAGGAACCTTTCAAACTGTTTCTTTTTTGCTGGGTTCCAGGCCAAGTGGGTTTGTATGCAAACCCATTAAAAGCATATTTTTCATTCCCTATAGCCTTTTGGTTCTCCTGGAAGTAAACCCTATTGGTTTTTAAGACCAGACACTTTGGGGGCTTCTTTTTCTGGGTTGAGGTGCCTGATATGGGGCACGGACCCTCTCATTCCTCAGGGACAAGGTCCATTTTTGAGATTCCTCCTAATTGTAGGTCACTGTCCTAGGGTTGGGTTTATTGATAGACCATATCTCTGTTTCTCCTACCCATCTTGATGTGGCTCTTTTATTTTCCCTCTTTTATTCGCTCTCTGGAAGCACTGTTTAGTTAGTTTTGGGGTCCTTTTCAGAGGGAATTATTCCATATGTAGCTGTAGATTTGTTGTGTTTGTGGGAGGAGGTGAGTTCAGGATCCTTTTATGCTGTCATTTTGAATCCTTCTCTGAAAGGAAATTTTGAGGCTGGAAAACATGAGTATTTATGTAAGTACCTGCTTCATGGTAATGTAGAGGAATTAAGAAACAAAGTATCTCTACAACACACACACACACACACACACACATACTTTTAGAAATTTATAATTTCATCTCAATTGAGAGAAGCGGAATAACACCAACTAAGTAGTAAGCATGGCACAGGAAATATAAAAATTATTATCATTATGAAAAAATAATTCATCCTCATAGAAACCAGGGGATGTAGAAGAAGAGATTTTTCTCTGTTTAATAAGTGGTATTAGTAATCCTTATAACTGGGTTACTTGGTTTATCTGATGCCTGAGGAGACACAGGATTGTAAAATATCCAGATAAGACTTTACTAAACAAGAAACTGTGATTTAGAGACTTGCTAACAAAGTGGGTCTGTGGACCAACATCATTGGCATCGCCTGGAAGCTTGTTACAAGTACAGAATCCCAAGCTCTACTCCTGCCCTACTGAACTAGAAACTCAATTTAAGCAAAATCCTCAGGTCATATGTGTGCACATTTAAGTTTGGGCTAGAGGACAGAACATGGGGTTCCAATCTGAGATACATCCCTGCGTTCTTAGTAAATTCTGGCTCGTTATAATTTTCCCAGTCTGTAAAACAACTAGTTTGGTATATAACAATTAACAGAGGGGGCTGTTTTCACAAAAGCTGATGAAAAAAAAATCTAAAAAGGAGTGTAGGTTCCATGTGTATAATGCATGAAATATTTTTGTTCTATATCCATCTTTTAAGTCAAACCCAGCATACATAACATCCATAATACATTCTGTTTTATATTATTTTGAATTAGAATGTCTATAATATACTTATCCAAAATGAAGACAATATACTTGATTTACACACACACACACACACACACACACCTCTGCCCACTGTAAAGATAAAGATGAACATCTAAAAGAATAGAAAAGATAGGCAACAGCACATCCAAATTTCAACCAATCAACCAATGAGTAGATTTGCATTGAATATCAGTGTGTTTTTAATAAGAGTTGGGTGACGTATACATCAAAGAAACTACCTAAGAATAATTTGGGATTTTGTTTTGGAAAGAGATTTAATTAATATATGGAAATACTCTTGTGCTGATGCAGTAACACTGGAATGCCCATGAACCCAATTCCTTTAAACAAATTGGTGTCCATGTTTGAATAGATAATATATGCATAGTCCTAAATCCAAAGGCACAAAAGGCACAGGGAAAATGAGGGCTTTTTTCCTATCCTATCTCCCATCTTGTTTCCCTTCCTGGAGAAAACCTTTCTGATCAATTTCTTCTTTATCCCTCTAGAAATACATATGCATGCACAAGCAAATACTTACAGGTATATATATATATTTTTCTTTAAGGCACAAATGTTACTACTATATATATATATATATATATATATATATATATATATATATATTCTGTTCTGCAACATATTTAGCTGCCACATTCTTTTTTTTTTTAAGATTTTACTTTTTATTTGAGAAAGAGAGAGAGCACAATCAGTAGAGAGGGAACAGGGTCAGAGGGAGAAGCAGACTCCCCTATGAGCAGGGAACCCAATGTGGGACTCTATTCCAGGACCCGGGGATCATGACCTGAGCGGAAGGCAGATGCTTAACTGACTGAGCCACCAGGGCTCCCTGCCACATTTTTTAGTGGCTACATATTACTGTATGAAGATACTGTATTTAACCACTGTATGGACATTTCAGTGGCTAATATTTTGTCCAAAAGCAGTGCTGAATGCACAGATTCAAACATCTCTGGATGTGCTAAACACCTAGGAGAGAAATTTCAAGATGTCTATGAAAAATGTATTAGTATATTAGATATGTATTTCTAGATTGCTTTCCATAGAGCTTGCACCAATTTTCACACCTTTAAAACAGTATGAAAGCGGTGCCTGGGTGGTTCAGTTGGTTAAGCATCTGCCTTCAACTCGGGTCATGATCCCAGAGTCCTGAGATTGAGCCCCATGTCTGGCTCCTTGCTCGGCAGGGAGCCTGCTTCTCCCTCTCCCTCTGCCTGCTCCCATTGCTTGTACTCTGTCTGTCAAATAAATAAATAAAATCTTTTAAAAATTATGAGGGTGCCCATTTCCATGTTTTATCCAAAAGTGTGTGCCAGACTTTTCATCTTTGCTGAATGTTGCCTTGCTTTGCACTTGTCTTACTAGGAATGAGGATAAAGATCTTTTTATATGTTTAAGAACCACTTGAATGTCCTTTTTCATGGATGAATTGTTCATAACCTCTGCCCATTTTTCTACTAGACTGCTAGTCTTTTTTTTATTGATCTATAAGAGTTTTATATATGTAAGAAAATTAGCCTTTATGATATTAAGTGCAATTTTTGTCACTTGTATTTTTGTTTTGTTTTATTTTGTTCTTTGCCATATAGAATTCTAAAAATGTTTATATAGTCAAATCTAAGTAATTTTTCAAATTTTTCCTGGGTTTTATGTCATATTTGAAGAAAATATTCTATACTACAACATATTAACAAAACTTACTCGTGTTTTCTTCTAGTAATTTTGTGATTTTTAAAAAATATTTAAGACTTGGGGCACCCAGGTGGCTCAGTGGGTTAAGCCTCTGCCTTCAGTTCAGGTCATGATCTCAGGGTCCTGGGATTGAGCCCTGCATCGGGCTCTCTGTTCTGTGGGGAGCCTGCTTCCCCCTCTCTCTCTGTCTGCCTCTCTGCCTACTTGTGATCTGTCTGTCAAATAAATAAATCTTAAAAAATATTTAAGACTTTGATCCATTTTCAATTCATTTTTATACAAGATGTGAGGTAGGGATGCAACCTCTTATTTTTTTCCAGATAGCTACCTGTCTTTGGTTCTTTTCTTCAACTTTCTGTTCTGTTCCATTGAATTGTTTATCTACTATTACTACTTTAATAGCATCCTGTTTTAATTACTGTTATTCCATAATGCGTTTTAATATCTGATAAGACTAAGGACTCCTTATTTCTCTCTGTCAGAACTTTCTAGGGTACATTTCTGTTTCTAACTCCCAGCCACAAGTAACCATTTACCTGTTTTCTATCATTATAGATTTACCTCTCTGTCATTTTATATAATGGAGCCATAAAAAAAAAATAAAATGTGTCTCTTTTACATCTAGCTCTTCACACTTAGCATGTTTTTGAGGTTGACCCATGTTGTAGTATGTATCAGTTCACTCCTTTTTATTGCTGAATAATATTTGAGGAAATGGATATACTGTGTTTTGTTTATCCATTCACTAGCTAATGGGCATTTGGATTGTTCTTATTCCTTTGCTCTTATGAATAATGCTCCTATGAGTATTCATATATAAGTCTTTGTGCGGACATATGTTCTCATTTCTCTTGGCTAACAAGGAGTGGGGTTGCTACATCTGAAGGTCAGTATAATTCTTAAGAAACTGCCAAACTTTTCCAAGATAGCTATACCATTTTACATTCCCACTAGCAATTTATATGGCTTTAAGTTTCTCCACATTCTCATCAACATTATTTTGTTGTTGTTATAGCTGTTATAATGGTATCTCACTGTAGATTTAATTTGATAGACCTACATTAAAATGACTTAAGAATGTTGAACATCATTGTGTGCTCATTGGCCATTCATATACACTCTTTGGTGAGTTGTCTGTGCACATCTTTTGCCCATATTTTGACTAGGTTACTTTCTTCTTCTTACCAAGTTATAAGAGCTCCTCATATATCCTGAAAAAATATTCCTTATATTAAGGAATTAAGGAAAAGAGAATTCCTTATATATTCTGGATGCAAGGCCTTTATCAGGTATATATGATTTGCACACATTTTCTCTTAGTCTGTGGTTTGTCTTTTTATTCAATGGAGTCTTTTGAAGAGCAGAAGTTTTTAATGATAAAAATATACTTTATCATTTTTTGCCTTTATTGCTTGTATTTTTTGATGTTATATCTAATAAATTTTTGCCTAACCCAGTGGTTTTCAACTGGAGGCAGTTTTGCCTCCAGGGGACATGTGGCGATGTCTGGAGACATATTTTGTTGTATCAGCGCTGAGGGGAGTTGCTACCTAGGTCTAGTGGTAGAGGCCAGGAATGCCCACTAAGCATCCTAGAATGCTCGGGACAGCCGGCAACAAAGAATGACTTGGCCCATAAGGTACATAGTACAAGATTGAGAAACCCTGACCTAACCCAATGCCATGAAGATTTTCTCCTTTGTTTTCTTCTAAATGTTTGATAATTTCAGCTTTTATATTTAGGTCTGTGATCCATTTTGAGTTCATTTTTGTGTATAACTAGGTAGGCATCTAAGTTCATTTTTTGCATATGGGTATGAAGTTGTCTCAGCATCATTTGTTGGAAAGACAATTGGATACCTGGCCCTTGGAATTCTCCTTCCCTTTGTAAAACATCAATTGACCATAAATGTTGAGGTTCCAGCTTTCTTTTGATTAGTGTTCCAATGATATATATATTTTTTTATTATCTTACTTTTAACTTACCTATATCATTTGAAGAGAGTTTTTTTGTAGGTAACATATAGTTGGGTCATGTTTTTTAATCCATTCTGACAGCTGGTGTGTTTATACCATTTACATTTTAGCCTAATTATTGATATGTTTGGATTTGGGTCCACTGCTCTCTCTAATTTGCTTCCTTTTCCCCTATTTGTTGCCTTCTTTTGGATTATTTAAATTTTTTTTTAGTATTCCATTTTAATTTATCATGTTTTTGACTCTATGTTGTTTCTCTAGGGATTACAATATACACTCTGAACTTTCCAGAGTCTACGTAGAATCAATAGTTAACACTTAAATGGTGGTGTTAAAGTCTTACCAATACATAGGCCTCTTTTCCTTCCCCCTTACATTGTAGTTATTTTATATAACCTTACATATATTGAAAAAAATCCTTAGACAATATTATTTTTGCTCTTAATTATAAAGCATACAGCCTTACCTCATTTTATTTCACTTCACTTTATTGTGCTTTGCACATATTGTGTTCTTTACAAATTTGAAGTTTTCTGGCAACCCTGTGTCAAGTGTGTCTATTTGCACCATTTCTCCAACAGCGTTTGTTCACTCCATGTCTCTGTGTTAATTTGGGTAATTCTTACAATATTTCAAACTTTTCCATTATTATATTTGTTATAGTTATCTGTAATCAGTGATTAAAGCTCACTGGACACTCAGATGATGGTTGGCATATTTTAGCAATAAAGTATTTTTAATTATGTACATCGTTTTTTAGACATATGCTGTTGCACACTTAATAGTGTAAACATAACTTTTGTATGAACTGGGAAACCAAAAAATTTGACTCACCTTATTGTGATATCACTTAATTGTGTGGTCTCGAACTGAACCCACAGTATCTTCAAGGTATGCCTATATTTTAAAGAACTAAAAAAAAATAGCTTATTTATATTGAGATTTTTACTGTTTCTGTTGTTTTTCATTCATTCCTGATGTTCCCAGCTTCCTTCTAACATCATTTTCCTTCTGTCTAAATAATTAGAACATATTTTAAGTTTTCTTTAATCTGAACATTCTTTTGGACCTTATTCCTGAAGTAGAATTTTTTATATAGAATTCTGATTTGGCAGTTCTTTTTAGTGCTTCAGAGTGTTGTGTCATTTCCTTCTGATTTCTGTGGTTTCTGATCAGGAATCTGCTGTCATTTGAATTGTTCTCTTATAAATAACGCAGCCTTTTTCCTGGCTGCTTTCATATTTTTTTCCTTAATTTTTAGCAAGTTGATTATGACAGGTGCTAAAGTGGATTTCTTTGGGTTTATCTTATTTTAGGCTCACTGAGCTCTTTGGATTTGTCAGTTATATCTTTTGGCAAACTGAAGAAACATTCATCCATTATTTCTTCAAGAGTTTTTTCTGCACTACCCTTTTCTCCTCTCCTGGGATTCTAATGACATAAATGTAAGACCTTTGGTATTCTTTCACGGGCCCCTGAGCTCTTATTTTTTCAAAGAGGTTTAACTGAAAAAAGTTTAATCACTCATGTTGTTCAGTGTGGTGGTGTTGGTTTTTCTCTACAAATCGGTCTTTAAGTTCACTGACTTCCCTCTCTCATCTTCATTCTATTTAGTCCATTTGGATTTTGTGTTTTTTAGTTCTAAAATTTTATTTGGTTATTCTTTTATCTTTCTTTGTTAAGACTTGGTCCTTCCATTTGTTTTAAGAACATCCATATGTACTTTCAGTCTTTCTCATGGAACATCCCCTTTTGGAAAAGCTCCTGATATTTGGCCTGTTTGTTTTCCTTTTCAGTCTCTGAGAGTCAGGTGCAGAATACACAAAATAAAAATCTGGTTACCGGGACACCTGGGTGGCTCAGTTGGTTAAGCAGCTGCCTTCGGCTCAGGTCATGATCCCAGCGTCCTGGGATCGAGTCCCACATCGGGCTCCTTGCTCTGCAGGGAGCCTGCTTCTCCCTCTGCCTCTGCCTGCCACTCTGCCTGCCTGTGCTCGCTCTCGCTCCTCTCTCTCTCTGACAAATAAATAAAATCTTAAAAAAAAAAATCTGGTTACCTAGATGAACGCCAGTGTACTGTGTTCATATGGCTAGAATGTTTGCTTTGGCTAATTTTTCCCATTTTGAGCTTGGCGCGAGAGCTAAACATAGGGTTCCCAGACCTGGGCATGCATGTTGCCTCTGCTAATTTCTAGCACTGTATTACTGACAAATCTCGCCACCTCTCTGGGCTGCACCTTCCAGGGGCTGAATGGATCTCTGAGCTGCTTTCCTGCTCTAGCATTCTAGGCTGTCTGTTTTGTGGGGCCTGGAAAGCACCACATGCATTTGTCCTCTGGCTATTTCCCCCCTGCCCTTGTCTGGCTTTGGGACAATGATGGAGACTGTTTAGTGACATTACAGTGAACTTAAGAACTTTAGAATTCTTAGAAAACAGGACCACCATTGACCAAACACCCACTGGAAGCAGCAAGATTTAGTCTTAGTGGGAAATTGTATGTTCCCGATGATGAGCAGGTGGATGCTAACATCTCTTCTTTAAGGATGACAGTCCTCTCTCCTGTCAGACAGGCTTCATACTTTCCAATTATGGAGATCGTCTTAGCATCACTGCAGTTTTCCAAGGTCTGCCCAGCTTCTTTGTTCTAGCCTTGGCAGGCCCTTTCCGGTCTGCTCCAGGATGCTCTGCCCCTCTACTACTGCTTTTCTTTCCTTTCCACAGCTACTTCAGCTCTCGGCTGCTGCTGTGGACAAAGGACGCAGTGTAGGTGAGGTCCTGCAGTCAGTGCTGCGCTATGAGAAGGAGCGACAGCTGGATGAGGCGGTGGGAAATGTTACGCGGCTGCAGCTGCTGGACTGGCTGATGGTGAACCTGTAATCGGCGCCCACCTACCGCTTTCCCCCCTTCCCCCCTGAGTACCTCCACAGCTCCCCTCTCCATATCCTTACAGAGCCCTAACATTATGTTCATACCACTCACATCAAAGACATGTCATCTTATGCTAGCCACTGGATTTTGCAGATTTTCTTGTCCATGCAAGCAAGGACACAAGATTAAAAAAAATTACAATTAAAGGGCTCCCGGTGTTTGGTTTCCTTGGGATCCAATGGGACAATGAGGTAAAGAAACTTCAGGGATTAAAAAATTATCAGATGGATAGCAGAAGAAAAATAAAGCTGTCCTGAGAGGCCCTGGCTAAGGTCATTCATCCTATTTCTAGGTATCCGATCTAGTCCGCAACTTGAAGATCCCCTGCCTTAAAGTGTTCCTAAGAATAAGCAGTTACAATTTATTTTATAACCATGTAAATCACAGAATATTCTCTATTCAGCCTAAATCATTCTAATTATGATATTGAGGACATGGCTGCTTCTCCTGTCTCTGTAGAGTTGCAGAACACTTGTCTCCCTTCACTTTATCCATGGTTGAAGGTAGCTAGTGTCAAAAAAGATCCAGAAGATCTGAGTTTTATTGCCAGTTCTGCACTTTTCTGGCTCTAGTATCTGGGACAGGTTCTAGGAAGTCACCTGTTATGACACTTCTCCCATTTAATATCCATACCACCCCACTTAAGAGGGCATTTTCTATTCTTATCCTGACCTTTCTGTGGAATTTTAATATTTTTGATCTTTCTAGAAACTTTCTCCGTTGGTTTCTAATTTTTGGGTTGTTTTGTTTTGTTTTGTTTTACATCTCTTGGGGACTCTAGTTAACTCTGTCACCCCCGGCATATTTATCTTTCCTATTTTCTTTTGACCCTCTGCTATTCTCATTCTGTTTCACCTCTCCTGGGTAATCTTATCCAAACCCACTGCTTCAATTATCTGGTGTCCTCCTCCATGAAATATTACACAGTAATTAAAATAAAAACTAGAAAGCCAGGTATATTTTCCATGTTGTTTATGAGGTTATGATCTTAAGAAGTTTCTTATAAAATTATATCTGTTCTACAATTAGAATCATATAGAGATTGTATATTCATATAGAGAAGAACTAGAAAACCAAACAAAGGAGATTTTGAGGATGGTGGATGAATGAATATATCCTGTTGTTTATTCAGCTACCCCTCCTCTGGGAAATACTCTGTCCCCTACTCCGTGGTGCCACCATCTTCACAGTGTGGACTTGCGACCCAACCTGTCCAATCACAGGATCCCAATATCTCAGACATAGTGCCTGGTTCAAGTCCAATCATTTCTGAGACTTTCCTGCCAGCACTGCATCTTTTGACTGGACAGTGGTGGTCACTTTAACTTCTGGGCAGAACTTATCTTTAGAGTGAAAACCACAAAAAGAAGCAAGGCTGAGGGGGAATCTGAGCCCTATGACCTCGTCTGAATTTTTAGACTTTACAGTGTCTGAAATTACACTTACCAGTCCTGATTCCCCAATTATATAAACAAATAAATGTCCTTTGTTGCTTAACTTAGTTACAAGCTAAATTCAGTGATTTTACCCAAACCCACTGCTTTAATTATCTGGTGTCTTCCTTCATGAAATATTACACAGTAATTAAAATGAAAACTATAAAGCCAGGTATATTTTCCATGTTGTTTATGAGGTTATGATCTCAAGAAGTTTTTTATAAAATTATATCTGTTCTATAATTAGAACCATATAGAGATTATGAAAAACTAGTTTTTCATTTTCAAACAAGAATCCTAACAGGTTAGCTGTCTTGGGGAAAAGAAAAAAAATTTAGAGTTCTGTTAGTGATGCTATGATGTTGAGTGCTTACCCTTCCACCCCCATATACATACATCATTTTATCTGGTGCAGGACATAAGGAGGGAGTGTAGGTGCAAGGACATTCTCATCCCTCATAATAGGAATCATGCTAACTGGCCATGTGAATAAAGTTTTTTTTTAAACAAACCTTTATGCATTAAAAAACAATCTGAAATATTGTACAATATAAGTGCTGGCTCTAATACAAATCATTGGTGGAAAGGAACAGGACACACTTTCAGCAAAGGTCATACAATAGGTGGTAAAATATTCATGTTCTTGGGTGATGAGTTTTTGCTTTGTTTTCCTGGGGAGGTCTTGGACTCCTCTGGTCCAACAAATGCCTCTGGCTTTCCGGAAGCTTCTGTTAGTTGAGGCAGCGGGACAACTTCAGCTGCCTGCTGCAGAGAGCCCTGCTGATCACCCGAATTCTGAACCTGCTTAGTGAGGCCACCTTTTATTTTGTCTGTAGTGTCTTCTTTGATGATCACCTCTGCCGAAGGTGAGAGAAGACAGAACACGTGTTCAGATGTGAATTATATTCTCCCCATTAGACTGTAAATCACTTTGGGAAAATTCTGGTTGTAATGATATGAAAACATACATTCTATGTGCTTTACAAATGAATAATGCTTAGACTAATGCCAGTGCTTATTCTAAGCACTTTACATTTACTAATTTCTCTGATCCTTTCCACAGCCATAGAGAATAGACATTATTCCCTTTCTCATAAATGAAAAAACAGACACAGAGTGGTTACTATATTGCCTAAGGGCCCACACATGGTAAATGGTAGAGCCAGAATTTAATCCCAAGCAACCTGACCCCAGTGACCATAAAACCATGAGGCCGTATTGCATATAAAAGATACCTGCATAATGCTATACCCTGTCTGATAAAAATTCAAAAGGTAATTATAGGTCAGGCAGAGGAGGACACAAAGAAAGGAAAGGAGGAGAAAGGGAATTGAAGATAGGAGAAAAGTGGAAATTCGTAATGATAAGGGGGCAAGAAAGAAGCAAACCCACGAGTCTCCTGGAACAGGTTAAATCTCAAAAGTGAGAAATGGCTGGCTAGTAGTGATGTAGTCAGAATAATTATCCGAGGTTGAGTTCAGAGAAATTGACAGGAATCCTCTAGAGATAACCAAGCCCTGGACTACAGGAGGAGGACTGGCTATTTGAAGGCTGTACCTTTTACGTCCAAGTGATGATGCCCTTGAACCTTGGCCTTCCGAGTCTCAGAGGGGAGGCAGAGACTGGCTTTCCTCAGGGTCTGGGGCCTGGACCGTGGTTTGAGATTCCGTGGCTCATGAATCCAAGCATGCTTGAGGGCCTGGTCAGGGGTCATGCGAAGAGAAGGTTCCCATCTATATAACAAAGCCCAGCATGGATTATTGTTTTGCTTCCCTTTCTAATGTTGAAAACATTTAAAAAGACCCCAAAAGAGAACTTAAATAAGATATAACAAAAATAGTCCATTTAAACCATATTATAACTCAAAGATATCATCGTAGAACAGAGATTACAACATATGAAAGTAGCTGGAAGCAATTATGAAGACAATCTTTGTGTGAAATTTGCATGACAAACCAGGGAATATATTAGAGCCCAAGTCTTCCAGAGTCCCTAGAATTTCTCTCCCAAGAAATATTATAGAAAATCTTAACCAATCTTAACCATCTCAATAAACTGAGATCAAAACAAAAAGATGCTTAATTTCAAGTTCCAAACTACAAAATCTGGGCCTTCAAATATATCATACACAACATTACAGAGTGCTAGAATATTAATATATAAGGAGATTTGGGTATAATCCAGCCAAACAAAAGGCATCTGACAGAACCTTCAACATTGAATCCTTCTGCCATTCTGGAGTATTTTTAGTGACAAGGCGCTTAGTCACAGAATTAGCTATTCTAATCTTGATAAAACCAGTTCTTCAAAGTTCATTTTTATTGATCCAAAATTCACACTTCCCAGGAACTTTTACACTAGTAACTTTGACCCAGGTTCTAATTTTACCCATTAACATTACAATGGTCCTTCCTTACCCGTGACGGAATTCATTCCACCCCCATGGATGCCTGAAACCACAGATAGGATAAAACTCCACATATACTATGTTCTTTCCTATACATACATACCTACGATAAAACTTAATTTATAAATTAGGCACAGCAAGATATGCACAATGATAACTAATAATGGAATAGAAAAATTATAACAATATACTATAGTAAAAATTATGTGAATGTGGTCTCTCCCTCTCAAAATATCTTCCAGTGCTGTACTCACCCTTCTTATGACGTGAGATGATAAAATGCCTATGTGATGAGATGAAGTGAGGTGAATGACAGAGGCAGGGTGATGTAGTGCTAGGCTAGTGGTGGCTTTCTGACAAGACATCAGAAAGAGGATCATCTGCGTCTGGACTGCAGTTGACTACGGGTAACTGAAACCACAGAAAGCAAAACGGGCAGGGGCAGGGGGTGCCTACTGTATACAGAATGAGACAACTAATCTTTTATGTCACAATCCTCCAACTATCCAAACACATGTACATCACTACTAAGTGTGGTCCTATAATAGGGTTGTCACCTTCCTAGATAGGAAATTTCAGCTGTTGTCTTACCGGTGATCATCATGCTGGGAATAGCTTCTAACTGCAGGTAGATGGCATTAATATTCTGGATTTATAAGGTCATAAGCAACTCAAGCTCCCGGTTCTTTTTCAAATGAACTGCTGCTGAGCTATAACTCTCCTCTCCTGAATTTCTCAAGTTGGCCTACAAAAACTTGACATAGGATTTTACATATACCCCTATTAAATTTAACTCAAAATGTTTAGTCTGTCATTCCAAAAATTTGCTAATTAGGAAAAAAAGGTTCTTTTTTTTTCATAATGTGTATACTGACTCAGCATACTGACTCAGTATACTGACATTATGGGGGATAATAGGCCCCATTAGCTTGATCACCTCTTGCAAGTTGTAAGCAACCAGCCCTTCCCACTAAAAAAGAAAATTTCTTTCTTGTTTCTGAGCTGTGTTCTGGATGGTTGGGTTCTGGATAATTCATCTCCGTCTCAGTAGTGAGTTTCTATCACTCGTTAACGCACATTCATTCTGTAGCCTCAGCAAAAGGCTGGGGCAGGGGGATGGAGGTAATGGATAGGATCCTTCTCTAGCTCCATTCTTCAGATGAGTAGCATGACTCTCTAGATGGGAAAATTTCCAGCAGTACTTGATGGCATATCCACTGAGCCAGTAGCTTAATTCCCAGAGTGCACAAATACAAGAAGAGTATTTTGCTAAAACTACTCCATCCCACTGGAGGAATGAGAGAATATAAACATATGGTTTCAAAAATGCTCAACAATTATAGGATTGATATAGCTAAAAAAGCACCTTAGGAATACTTCATTATAAAGAGAAAGAAACTGAGGCCCAGAGAGAGACAATGACTGACCAACTATCACGTGGCTAATCTATTTGCCATTTAGTGGAGACACACTTGCAAAAACTCTTTTAAAAGAATGACAAGAGCTAGTGTTTTTGAAACACTAGTCATTATTCTAAATGCTTTATATACTATTCCTTTTTTTCACTATGACTTCATTGAAATACAGAACCTAATTTCTAAGAGTCAGAATTAGCACATAGATTCTAAAAAGCTGTACATAATAAATGGTTTATAAATCATCCCTTCCCTAATCCTTTAATTTAGGCTGTAAATCCTAGGGGAAGGGGGGGCCTAAACCATACACTGGGTGTGTATGCAAACAGTTACAACATGCAAGAGGTTTACCTCAGTTCCTGAAGCAGAAGCTATTTAGAACTGGCCTACAACTTTGCTGCCCAGGCAGTCTGAGGCCAAGAAGGCAAACTCTACCCACACACTAATCCAGGGTAAGTCATTGAGCCTCAGCCTCCACATCTCAAAACGGAGCAAATCCTCTGCCCTGCTAATCACCCAGGAACAGAAGAGAACAGTCTGATGAGGGAAAGTATTCTACAGACTCTCAAGCTCTGTAGTCAGTACTTTTTATTTTTATAACTATGTTCCAGCCCCAGACTTTTCACCAGCAAACATGTGGGAAAATACAGTGTTTAAGAGGAAACCCAGAGGCAAAGACACCCTTGCAAACTCACACCAAACACCTTCTGAGAAAGTCCAAGAAGCTGGTGTCGTAGGTTTTCAGCACCACCGTGAGATCCTTGGAATCCGGGTATCTTTTTTTCCCCCTGTTGTTGGTCATATTTTTAGGAAAACCTTTGGAATCTTTAGAGATACAACATTCTGTGTTTAGTTCCATGTGTTAATATACATTAGTCACATCATAGCTGTTCACTCAACCATGCTGCGTCTTGGAGCAGTCTTTGCAGCTCTAGATCTGTCCTACACTAGCCCCCTCCCCCACGTACAAACACATGACTTCCATCTCAGTCAGATGGAAAGAATCATATGTAGATCATGCAATGAATGCAATTAACCTTTACAAACAATTTCCCCCCCATTCAATATGTTCTGAGCCTCCTTCCCACCTCCCCAAATCAAATGGCTTAACCTTAACCAGGGTAAAATAATTATAATGAATAATAATAATAATAAAAATAAATAAATCTGAAGTGACAAAACCATCCAGCTCTGAACAAAAAAAGGTGTTGTCTATTCTTGGATTACCTATGCCCTTGCTCCTTTCCCACTAACCCAATAAAATAAGAATATGTATAACATAAGTATAACAAGAAAGTCTTTGTAGGAGAATCATCTGCTTTCATAACTCATTTATAAGCCACACAAGCAAATTAATCTCATTACTTTTTTATAGCCACATCAAAATTCTGTCCATGAATTGGAATGATTAAACTTGGTTTGTTGCTTAAGACACAGCTTGAAAATGACTTCCTTCAGTTATTTTGACTGATTAAAACTCACCAAATGTATTTATCATGCCTGGAAAGAAGTCCTGGAGATGGCTCCAGAGATTTCCCTAGGATATTCTGTGCAACGCTTTGAAGGTGAGGTCACTCATCTGGACATCATGTTCAGAAAAGTCACACATGTTTAGAAAAAGTGACCACTTATGCTCACACCTTGTAAATCAGCATATGGACGGATGTGAAAATACACACGCAGTTTACACATTATACTGACTCCTCACGAAAACTCAGTGGGTTCACATGACGGATATTCTAGAAGATGCATAATGAAGCCCTTCTATTTTGTAATCAGTGCAATATGTGGGGGTCTCAAAAAGAACATCTGCTCACACTGAATTCCTAGAAGAGACCACAAATTTTTATATGTGTACAGACAAACATGGGTATGTGTATTTACAGACATAAAAATGAGCTGGGGATATTGCATAGAGCATAGGTACTGTGAACTCCTACAAAGCCCATTTCCTTTTGACGATGGCACCAGTGCTCCCATTTGAGTCTATGTTGCTCTTTTACAAAAGACTGAATATTCAGGCTCACAGGCATAAATGACAGCTCCTAAAGTAATCACTATGTGATTGTTTTTCTTGTACAAGTTTTTCTCACCTCTCTGACACACCCCGTATTTAATAAATCTCTCCATCCCCTTCTTGTGACCTGGAGCACCTAAATATCTTACTGCCCTTGAAGCAACATCACTTTGCTGCTAACAGGGGGTGTAAACTACAAGTAGCTGGGGGTTGAGGAACTGTTGGCAGCCCAAATCTGGGGAAGGAAGAGTCAAGAGTTGAGGTGAACTAAGTGTTTCTCGAACTTATCATAAGAATCACAAAGATCATTTGTCAAGAACATACAGACTCTTGCAACCCACCTCAAATCTGCTATATCATAGGTTACACAGGAAGATAATGAAAATTAGCATTTTTGTCGTGTCTCCAACTGATTCTTATAATCAGATAAAGTTTGGGCAATGATGAAGAAGATGCAGATCCCGATAAAGCCCATTCTTATGCAGGAATTGAAGTCACGTGGATATTGCTACCAAAACCACATCATTATTCTAAAGCCTCACTGATGATAACAACCATACTCTATGAACCAGACCCTCTTACCAAGATGCCCTATATCCCTTTACTTTTAGTGTCCTTCACAACATATAATCTTAAATTTAGTGTTATGGGCTTAAGATGTAGCTCTTCCCACAATGCCTTTGGCAAGAGGGAACAACAATATCCTCTTTTCTTTCCCTAAATCCCTTGAAATCCAGAAGGTTAAATTAGAAGTGGTGAATGCTAAAAGCATATCTGAGGTTAAAAGACCAGTTCCATTGTTCTATGTATGTTACAAACAAATCAGCTAGATCTTCCTGCCTGTCATCAGACTACTCTAGAAGAAGGGTTAGTGCATGGGCACTGTTCAAAGGCAGCCAGGATGCTGACTGTGCCCAAACGGAAGGTTTTCAAAGCTCCAACCATGACTGCAAGATGATGTCTCAACGATTTAACCATTGGAATGGCAAGGGACTAACCAATCAGAAATGATGATAGCTTTGGTACTGAAACAGGGTCATGGAGACCTCTCTGCTTGCCAGGCCTTAAACTTTTAGTTTCTGGATAATGGTGAGTCTAACGGGTCCTGGGAAAGGGGCCAGGGAACTTGTAGCTGTGGCAGGGGCTTTTTACCAAATGGTGCAGAAGTAGATTACATTTTAATCCCCACATGACTGAACTAATGTATACTGAACATCAACATGACAAAACCTTTTTTTCCAGGAATCCAGCATCAGGGTATTTTTAACTCTTTTACTGATGGGGCAAGCTGTGGAAAGAAAGTAAGGGATTTGCCCCATTTTGAAGGCACTCGAGTGGAAATAAGAGGTGAGAGGGCCAGGAATGATAGCAATTCCATAACCAATAGAAGCCTATGAACTATCCTGATGAGACTGGCTGGTCAGAAATGTCATTCCAGATGATGCAGAGCCCCTATCTGTGGAGTCCCTTTCCCTCATGTCTGGCTTCACTCCACTTGGCTGAACTTCTAGTCACTATGGATTTTTCTACATAATAATCCTTTAGGTTTTTGTGGGTCTTTAAAAGGATTTTAGATATGGGACTGACTTTATCTATTTGGCACATAATGCCCTGGAAGCCCTGCGTCAGTTGGACCTTGTTGATCTACCTGTCCATCTCATACAGCACCAAATAGAAAGGCAGAGGATCAGAAAATCCAGAGCCTGGGAACTATAATGGGGGGTAAGCAGCATGGGGACATGGAAGAGGCTTAATTCCAGCAATTAGGTAACTGTCCTATACATAACTGGCAAGTCGCAACATGTGCACAGCCAAACTGTTCTAACAGTCTTTATTTACCCATTTTATAGCAAAGTTGTGATGGTTCTGGCATAGAAAAGATTTGGAGGATTAAGAGATTTTCAGCAGGAAAGAATGATGTTTCAATAATCATAAAATGTAGCAAAGAAATTTCCCACTATTCTTAGAAAGAAGCTTCTGTTCTTTGATTTCCCTGCACAGTACATAGTGTGAAGGGGCAAGCTGCTTGCAGAAGTAAGGAGAATTTACAGGAAAGGGCATCATTATAGGCTTTGAGGTTTCAATTTCTGCTGATAGATCTTCTGAGCAGGAACCTGGTCATTTTTATGCCAAGATCTCCTTCCCAATGTGACTCCCCTATCCCATTTCCATCATACTTTCTGGTACCACTTCTCAGCAGCTTTTTACTTTTCTATCAGAAGTTCCTAATCACAGCTTGCCTTTGTGATGGGCCCAGGGCAATGTTTAGGTATGGGGGGTATCTCCAAGGTCTATGAGACTTCATCATCACAATTGGAGAAAGAGCATTAGACCTGGGACTTACCAAAGAATGTCTGTCTCCTGGAAGCCGTCTGAATGAAGTGGGTTGGTGGCAGGCCCAGCACCTTCAACAAGTACAATGCAGTGGGTTCACTCTTGTGGAGTCACACATGAGAGCTGGATGGGACTTTAGCCAAATTTTGCTTCTACAGATAAGGATCCGGGGATATTAAGTGATAACCTCAAGCCAATGAGAAAAAGGCCCAGAGCATAGGTCTTCTGACTCCTAATTTAGGGCTCTTAGAGTATCCTGAGCATCAATATCAGCCATGTCATTCTAAATAAGCATTAAGACCAACTGGAGGTAGCCAACTTTTAGTGGCAGCCAGATCTCATTGTCAGAATAAATAAACCACCGTATGTGCTGACCACCCTTGGATTAAGGAATGACATATCCCAACTCTGGGAAGTGGAAATCACCAGATGAACATCAGTCCACTATATGAGAAAAGAAATGTGCACCACCTATTTATTCACCTTTACCCACTGCGGCCTATAGGGATACACAGAGACAGGGCACAGGTGTCATCCTCAGCCCTGGGTTACCAATCCTTGCAGCTGAGTTCCCAGCCACATCCATGCACAACCCTATCCTCCTCCTCCTCCTCCTCCTCCTCCTCCTCAGTCTCAGTGACACTGAGATCAGGAGGAAGCTGAATCAGTTCTGGGCCAGGGGGACCTCAACCCAGATCCCATACTCCCCCATTCTTCTTGGTATTAGCAACAGGATTGGTTCAGGAATGCTTCATTAAATCATTCATCATCAACCTTAGAAACCAAGTACTCCGATCATCTCATTTTAGAACAATCCAGAAGGGGGAACTGACTTGCCCAAGAGAAATGGCTCAGACTAGGCTCCATTTACCTGATTCCCAGGCCAGTGTTCATTCCATCATAGATATCATTTATAACTACTATCACCTAAATTATCTTAATACTTATTAGTTTCAATCATGAAATGAAACTATGTTTAATAATTCTCAAGTGTATGTGTGTGTCCCTCTGACCAGCTATTACTTTGAGTCGATCTAGAAAATAGAAATTTGGGATGGATAGATAAACAGATATTGGATAGAAAATTAGAGAGACGAACACACACACACACGCATATATATATATATATATATATATATATATATATGGAGAGAGGGAAATTAGATCTTTGTTCATAGTCAAAATATCTTTGTTCACTGGTATAATCCTAAAATATGAAATTTCTAATTGGGGGGGTTATTTTTTCCTGTTTGTCTAATTTAGCTCCATAACATTATGCTTTTAAGAATAATACATAATAAATCATCATACAATGAGTCTTTTAAAAAATATTATATTAGTCACCACACAGTACATCATTAGCTTTTGAGGTAGTGTTCCATGATTCATTGTTTGCTTATAACACACAGTACTCCATGCAATCCATACCCTCCTTAATACCCATCACGAGGCTCACACATCCCCCTCCACGCCCCTCCCTTCTAAAACCCTCAATTTTTTTCCCATAGTCCATAGTCTCTCATGGTTCATCTCCCACTCTGATTTCCCTCCCTTCATTTTCCCCTTCCTTCTCCTAGTGTCCTCCATGCTAGTCCTTATGTTCCACAAGTAATTGAAACCATATGATAACTGACTTTCTCAGTTTGACTTAGTGAGTCTTGGAAAGACTTCTTATTGGAAGATATTCTTTCCAGAAAGTTGGGATAGTGAATGACTACTGACTGAACAATACATAGATTTGGATAAGTGTCATCTCTGGTTTTTACATATTTCTGAGTACAATTGAAAGACTGGTATAATAGTTTCATTTTAAAATGTCACTGTTCTAGCAGAAAGAGAAATTAAGAAAACAATTGCGCCAAGATAATAAAATATCCAAGGATAAACTTAACCAAAGAAATAAAAGATGAAAAAATGCTTAACATCACTAGCCATCAGGGAAATACAAATCAAAACCACAATGAGATACCACCTTACATCAATTAGAATGGCAAAAATTAACAAAACAGGAAACAACACATGTTGGTGAGGATGTGGAGAAAGGGGAACCCTTTTACACTGTTAGTGAAATGCAAGCTAGTTCTATTTCCACTCTGGAAAACAGTATGGAGGTTCTTCAAGATGTTAAAAATAGAGCTACCCTACAAACCAGCAATTGCACTTTTAGGTATTTACCCCAAAGATACAAATGTAGTGAAAAGAAGGGGCACATGCACCCCAATGTTCATAGCAGCAAAGTCCACAATAGCCAAACTATGGAAGAAGCCCAGATACCCTTCAACAGATGAATGAATAAAGAAGATGTGATATATATATATATCACACAATGGAATATTACTCAACCATCAGAAAGGATGAATATCTACCATTTGCAACAACATGGATGGAATTGGAGAGGATTATGCTGAGGGAAATAGGTCAAGCAGAGAAAGACAATGATTATGGTTTCACTCATATGTGAAACATTAGCAATAGCATGGAGGACCATAGGAGAAGGGAGGGAAATCTGAAGGAGGAGAAATTAGAGATGGAGACAAAACATGAGAGACTATGGACCCTGGGAAACAAATGGGGTTTCAGAGAGGAGGGTAGTGGGGGGATAGGGTAACAGGGTGATGGGTTTAAGGAGGGCACGTGTTGTGATGAGCACTGGGTGTTATATGCAACTAATGAATCATTGAACACTACATCAGAAACTGATGATGTACTATACAGTGCTAACTGAACATAAAAAAAAGAAAGTCCTGTACTCTGAAAACTCTAAAACACTGATGAAAGACATTGAAAACAACACAAACAAATGGAAAAATATTCCATGTTCAAAGATTAGGAGAATACTGTTAAATATATATATAAAAACATAATAAAAGTAAATAAATAAATGTGTGTATATATATACATATATATATTTGTTGTGTGTATATTCCATACTATCCAAAGCAATATATAGATTTAATGCAATCATTATCAAAATACAAACAGCATTTTCACAAAATTAAAACAAATAATCCCAAAATTTATATGGAACTGCAAAAGACCCCAAATAAGAAAAGCAATCCTAAAAAAGAAGAACAAAACTGGACATCTCACAATCCCAGATTTTAGGATATATGATAAAGGTATAGTAATCAAAACAGTACAGTGCTAGTGCAAAAATAGTCACATGGATCAAAGGAACCAAACAGAAAGTCCAGAAATAAACCTATGACTATATGGTCAATTAATCTTTGATAAAAGAGGCAAGAATATGCAATGGAAAAAAGACAGGATTATACCAGTGAACAAAGATATTTGGACTATGAACAAAGATCTAATTTCTCTCTCTCTCTCTCTCTCTCTCTCTCTCTCTCTCTATATATATATATATATATACATATTTATTCATATATTCTATATGTATAAGTATATATAATATATATTTATGTTAGTCTGCTTAATTATCTATCTAATTTCTACCTATTATCTATCTATACATCTATACATCCCAAATTTCTATTTTCTAGATGGACTCAAATGGTGTTAAGAAAACTGGACAGCAACATGCAAAAGAATGAAAATGGACCACTTTTTTACACCATACACAAAAACACTTAAAATGGATTAAACCTAATGTGAGATCTGAACCCATTAAAAATCCTAGAAAAGACCATAAGCAGTAATTTCTCTGACATCAGCCATAGCAACATTTTTCTAGATATGTCTCCTAAGGCAAGGGAAATAAAAGCAAAAATAAACTGCTGGGACTACATCAGAATAAAATACTTCTTGCATAGCAAAGGAAACAATCAACAAAACTGAAAGACAACCTACCAAATAAGAAAAGATATTTGTAAAGGACATATCTAATAAAGTGTTAGTATCCAAAATATATGAAGAATTTACACAACTCAACATCTAAAAAATAAATAATCCAATTAAGAATGGACAGAAGATATAAACAGATATTTTCCCAAAGAAGACATATAACAGATACATGAAAAGATACTCAATATCACTCATCATCAGGGAAATGCAAATAAAATCCACAATGAGATGTTACCTCACACCTGTCAGAATGGCTAAAATAAAAAACACAAGAAACAACAACTGTTGGCAAGGATGTAGAGAAAAAGGAACACTCGTGCACTGTTGGAGGGAATGCAAACTGGTGCAGCCACTCTGGAAAACAGTATGGAGTTTCCTCCAAAGATTAAAAACATAATTACCATATGATCCAGTAATTCCATTACTGAGTATTTACCCAAAGGATACAAAGGCACTAATCTGAAAAGACAAACACACCCCTATGTTTATTGCAGCATTATTTACAATAGCCAAATTATGGAAACAACCCAAGTGTCCATCAATAGATGAATGGATAAAAATGCGGGGGTTGTGTGTGTGTGTGTGTGTGTATTTATATATAAAGAGAGATGTATACATATAAGAGATGTGGTGCATATATATATTATGGTATATATATGGACACGGTATACATACATATATAAAGATGTGGTGTGTATGTATAGATGTGGTATATAGATACACAACAGAATGTATCTCAGCTACAAAAAAGAATGAAATCTTGCCACTTACAACAACATGGATGGATTTACAGAATATAATGCTAAGTCAGAAAAACAATATAAACAGAATATATGAACAAAATATAATGCTAAGTCAGTCAGATAAACACAAATACCATTTCACTTATACTCAGAATTTTAAAAACAAAACAAATGAATAAAGATAGATGAGACAAAAAAAAAAAAAAAAAAAAAAAAAAAACAACCCAGACTTTTAATTATAAAGAACAGGTGGTTACCAGAAGGGAGGTGAGTGGAGGATGGGTGAACTAGATGAGGGGAATTAAGAATACACTTATCAGGGTGCCTGTGTGGCTCAGTTGGTAAGCATACAACTCTTGAATTTGGCTTAGGATGTAAGCTCAGGGTCATCAGATGGAGCCCTATGTTGGGCTCCATGCTGGGCATGGAGCTTGCTTAAGATTCTCTCTCCCTCTGCCTCTCCCCATCCCACCCACCCTCGACTCATGCTTGCAAGTACTTTCTCTCTCAAAAAAAATAAATAAATAAAAAGAAAAAGAATAGGGCGCCTGGGTGGCTCAGTGGGTTAGGCCGCTGCCTTTGGCTCGGGTCGTGATCTCAGGGTCCTGGGATCGAGCCCCGTATCGGGCTCTCTACTAGGCGGGGAGCCTGCTTCCCCACCCCTCTCTCTGCCTGCCTCTCTGTCTACTTGTGATCTCTGTCTGTCAAATAAATAAATAAAATCTTAAAAAAAATAAAAAAATAAAAAGAATACACTTCTCATGTTGAGCACTGAGTAATCTATAGAATTATTGAATCATTACATCGTACATGAAATGTACATCGTACTGAACGTACAAACGTACATCGTACTGAAACTAATATATCACTGTATGTTAATTATACAAGATTTTTGAAATGATTAAACAATAAAAATAAATAGAAATAATAAATAAAATGTCACTTTCATAATATGGTGGAAATTTCATCCTCTGCAACTACTTAAATTTATGATAAAATGTTAGATGTTAAGGCAAAGTGTACAGAGGTGCACATAATTCCAAAGATACTTTTAGGGAACATCCAACAACAACAAAAAAGTACACTGGCCACTGCCCTAAAATGACTATGATGCAGCCCAGTGTTTGGGAGGGCAAGCTATCTCCTATCCTGTGGCACCTCAGCCCTCCCCTCACCTCCATGATGCAGGCCAGCTGCTCCACTTCATTCTCCCCAGGGAACAGAGGGTATCCAGTGTACAGCTCAGCCATGATGCAGCCCAGGCTCCACATATCAATGGCCATGTTGTAGGGATGGCCCAGGATCACCTCTGGGGATCTATAGAACCGGCTTTGGATGTAGGTGTACACTGGGAAAGAAAGAGAACCAGCATGTAAAATCCTTCTCTCCGAAACACAGTTCTCCAGTACACCTTCTCAGGTGAAGGTCGAGGATAACTAAGACAACCCCACCCCTTTTCACTCTCCAGGCTTTGCAGGGAGATGGAAGTACAGCTGACCAGCACTTTTTTTTTAAAGTTTTTTTTATTTATTCAACAGACAGATCACAAGTAGGCAGAGAAGCAGGCAGAGAGAGGGGGGGAAGCAGGCTCCCTGCTGAGCAGAGAGCCTGACGTGGGGCTCCATCCCAGGATCATGATCTGAGCCAAAGGCAGAGGCTTTAACCCACTGAGCCACTGAGGCACCCCTGACCAGCACTTCTGAGTCAAGGTACACGTATAATCTCATCAAATCTTCACAGCAACCTGATTATCATATGGTGTTAATATGCTCACTTTACTGGTCAAGAACTCTTAATATAGGCATTGTTCTAGGGAAAGACATTAAGTCAACCAAACTGTATTTAAAAAGGAAACAGATTAATATAAAGCTAAATTTTCAAACTATCACGTTAATTTTGGGTAGCTATCTTCTGGAAGTATTGTGATTTGGCAAGGAAAGAGTCATAGTAAAATGGAAAAAGAAACATGCAAAATGTGTACTCTCCTAGTGTGTCTTCAATATATTGTGTGCATTGTGTTGTATAACATATAGGAGGAAGAGGCCCCCAAATCTCAGCAGATGAAGCCATACAGAAGACAGTACGGTGGGGAGCCTAGATTTTTCAGAGGTGAGAGAAACGGGACACTATATTTACTTCCACAAGCTAACATTCTTTACCTAGATGCTGGCAGGGCAAGGATTCTGTAGTCACTTCTCTGTTGTTTGGATTGGTTACAGTAAAAAACAACAATTTTGTGGTTTAAAACAAAGTAAAGATATAACAAAAATGACTTTTACATGCTGCCTATGTACAAAATGCATTTGATGTACCTTGCAATCAAAGGGCATATATACCCAGCATAACTTTGAAAAATAGATTTAATGGACACTCCTATAATCCCTAATGTATGGATGGCTCAGTCAGTTAAGCGTCTGCCTTCGGCTCAGGTCATGATCCCAGGGCCTGGGATCCAGTCCCTCATTGGGCTCCCTGCTCAGTGGGGAGCCTGCTTCTCCCTCTCCCTCTGCCTGCCACTCTCCCTGCTTGTGCTTTCTCCCTCTCTCTCTCTGTCAAATAAATAAATAAATAAAAGCTTAAAAGAGAAATCTTTACCATGTTCCAGGCACTATCCCAGGTGCTTTATAGAAAGCAACTCTGTCTTTCAACAATCCTGTGAACCAGGTGCTATTACTGTCCCCATCTTAAAATGAGAAAACTGAGGCATACAAAGATTCAGGAAATTATCAAGGTCACTCAGTGATAAGTGGCAGAGCTGGGATTTGAACTCAGGCTGTTCAAGTCTAGTATTCATACTCTATACAGCCTCATGGTTAAAATAAAGATAAAGGGAACTCAAAAGATACAGAAAGGGGGAAATGACTATCCGTAAGCAAGGACAGGATTGTTACAACTTCTGTTGGGAGCATCCTGGCAGCCAAGGCAAGAGGCTGCACAGCTTTTGTGGCTGAGAAGAGTAAGCAGATGGGTACTTTGTGGGAGTCAGACTGTTTTCTAGCTGGAATTTCTTATGGGTTCCATACATAAAAGATAACTTATGTCTTCAAAAGTAATACTGCAGAATATGTGGAAACAACCATCTGGTAGTCTTTTCTTTGGCCTCAGGAGGCTTCCTCTGACATGCCCTGCCACCCTGAAGGCAGGTCCCAAGCCCCTCTTTGCTATGCTCCTAGCACAGTCTGCCCATACTCATAATCACTGTAGCTGTTTCCTTCGTATCTTTGTTTCTTCCACTGAACTGTAAGCAATCAGAGCACAGGACATGTTTGGTTTTTTGTTCCTGTAACCAGAATGGTAACAGACCTAGAGAAGATACTCCATCAGCGTTTATTAAATGGTACATGTTCTTGCCATCAAACTTGATAGAAGTCAAAAGAAGAGGCACTTAAATCAAGTTCAGTGATGTTTGAGCAAATGTACCCCAACGCTGTTTTCTGCATTCTAGCCTGGGAGAAAATATAGTCTTGAGAGCTTAGGGCCATGAATCCCAAACCTCAGAATGTCTGTGTGTTTCTACAGGGCAGACTGCTGGGGTCTCCCCCAGAAATTTAGATTCAGTACATCTGGGGTGAGGCCCTGGGAGCTGTAAATTTTCAGAGGCCTCTAGCAATTTAGATGCACATCTAGTTAGTTTTGGGAGTCAAGGCTCTGGGGTAATTCCAGATACAGAATTTAAGAGCTGCAAAGGACCCTTGTAGAATTTGAGTCCAATCTGCTCATTTTATAGATGAGGAGACTTAGGTTCAGAGAAGTGAAACACCTTGTTCAAAATCACACCAGCAATTGTTATGGCGGAGCCCAGACTAGAACCCAGGTGACCCCACATCAGAAGTGGTGCTTCAGTAAGTGAAAGAAATCACAATAGGAAAATTCAGACAAAGGGATCAGAATGGGCCTACCTTTCTGGTGTTCATAACAACTTGATCCAAAGTCGATGACTTTAACAGAGACTTGGCCCTTTTGATATAACACTATATTCTCCTAGAGAGAAGGAGAAAGACAGATATCAGGTTTTAATAATGTTGCTCTACACACTCTACTTACCAGAATGCCTGCCATCCTCTGGGACCCAGTTCAAAACGTGACTAGCTCAAGCTGGCCTCCTCCCACATCTCCAGACACGATGTTCTCCTCGCTCCTCTGACCTCCCATTCGATTTGTGGTCTGTACCTCTTATTTTGACCCAGCATTGGCTGCATGGCAGTATTTCTTTTGCACATATATTGTCTCCTTCCCCGTAGAGAGTGTGTAACTCCTGAACCCTATGGGTTTATTTTTATCTCCTTAGCACCTGACTCTATCTCTTGCTTGCATAAGGCCTTAGAAATATCATTGACTAAATCTAATGTTTCCAGTAAGCATTCCTCCAACATACTGATATGTCAGTAATGGATCAAAAAAAAAAAGGCAATAATTCAATTTGAGTTGTGATTCTTTCACTGACTTTGGGGAAAACGTGAAACCAGGGTCCTCAGAGAGCTGTGGTTAAGGAAGCAGAGCTCCTGGGCTTTCCGACATGAGGGTGTACTACCTAGGGCTGGAGTTTAAAGTCACAGCCATGTTTTCACAGTTCTCAATATCAGATGAACCGACTATTATGAATATCAGATGAATTAGTCGCTTACTGAGTCCCTTAACTTTCTAGATATGACCCAGCAGGCCTGGTCTGAAGCCTCTGGCACCACAAATCAAGAAAGTACAAATTTAGTCCATATTCCTTTCCTAAAGAACATCTATATTAACTGGAAGACTTCAATCAGGAAAGTCTGTAAAAAGCAGACATTACTGGTGTGCCTCCAGACCAATGCAAAGGTTCTGCAACTGAATGGCGCAGGCCTTCCAGTCATATTGACAGAATATAGCTCTAGAGAGGGGATCGATGCATCAAGCCATAGAGGCTCATCAAAACTATCCTTTGAGTCAATAACTCCTTGATTCTTTTTTTAAAAATTTTAAATTCAATTAATTTACATATAATCTATTATTCGTTTCCAAAGTAGAGTTCAGTGGTTCATCAGTTGTATATAACACCCAGTGCTCACTATATGAAGTGCCCTCCTTAATGCCCATCACCCAGATACTGCATTCCCCTATGCCCCACCCCTCCAGCAGCCCTCAGTTTCCTATGATTAAGAGTCTGTAGTGATTTGTCTCCCTCTCTAATTTTGTCTCGTTTTATTTTTCCCTCCCTTCCCCTATGCTCATCTGTTGTCTCTTGAATTCCACATTGAGTGAAATCATATAATTGTCTTTCTCTGATTGACTTAATTCACTTAGCATAATACCCTCTAGTTTCTTCATCCACATCATTGCAAATGGGAAGACTTCATTTCTTTGATGCCTGAGTAATATCCATTGTATATATAAACCACATCTTCTTTATCCATTCATCTGTCAATGGACATCTGGACTCTTTTTCCATGTTTGGCTATTGTGGACATTGCTGTTCTAAACACTGGGGTGCAGATGTCCCTTCACAACACTACATTTGTGTCTCTGAATAACCCCCTGATTCTTGATCTGCAATCACCAAGCACTCTCCTGGTTGCATGCACACTTTCCTACTGGGTATGTATATTCTAGTTTACTATTTCTCAAAGAAATCCACTATGTCATGTGAATTTCCTTGCTTAGGGTCAGTCCTCTAAGCCCAAAACCATGGATGTAGTGACCTTTTGAAGCAACAGAGCTGAGGATTAGGAACTTGAATGTGTAGAATAAAACAATGTGTCACCAGTCTTGTGAGACTCCACCAGTAAGCCCTGAGAGAACATCTCTATCTTGTCAATATTGGATTGTAAAAATGTCCCAAATTTTCCCATGAGTTGCAGTTTTTTTAAAAAAAAAATATTGTTTTGGTATGGAGGTTCCTTAAAAAAGTTAACTGTGGAAAGAGCCAAGTTGCCCTTCAACAGACAAATGGATAAAGAAGATATAGTCCATATATACAATGGAATATTGCGCCTCCATCAGAAATGATGAATACCCAACTTTTGTATCAACATGGACGGGACTGGAGGAGATTATGCTGAGTGAATTAAGTCAAGCAGAGAGAGTCAATTATCATATGGTTTCACTTACTTGTGGAGCATAAGGAATAACACGGAGGACATTGGGAGAAGGAGAGGAGAAGTGAGTTGGGGGATATTGGAGGGGTAGACAAACCATGAGAGACTGTGGACTCTGAGAAACAAACTGAGGGTTTTGGAGGGGAAGGGGTTGAGGAGTTGGGTGACCCCGGTGGTGGGTATTAAGGAGGGCATGTATTGCATTGGAGCACTGAGTGTGGTGCATAAACAATGAATCTTGGAACACTGAAAAAAATTAAGTTAAAAAAAATAGATCTACCCTATAATCCACTAATCACACCACTGGGTATTTACCCCAAAATACAAAACACTAATTCAAAGGGATGTATGCACCCCTATGTTTATAGCAGCATTATTTACAATTATGGAAGCAGCCCAAGAGTCCATCAACTGATGAATGGATAAAGAAGAGGTGGTATATATATACAATAGAACATTATTCAGCCATAAAAAAGAATGAAATCTTGCCATTTGAAACAACGTGGATGGATCTAGAGAGTATAATGCTAAAGGAAATAAGTCAGATGAAGAAAAATACCATATGATTT
Source organism: Mellivora capensis (assembly GCA_004024625.1). NCBI lineage: Eukaryota > Metazoa > Chordata > Mammalia > Carnivora > Mustelidae > Mellivora > Mellivora capensis. Next base: position 30,911 of record PISX010002845.1, on the reverse strand, counting down.
CACTCACATGTGGAATTTAAGAATCAAAGCAAAAAAGCAAAAAAATGAGGGGAAGAGAGAGAGAGAGAGACAAACCAAGACATTTCTTAAAGGACTCGTAACCACAGAGAACAAACTGATGGCTATCAGATGGGAGGTGGGTGCAGTGATGGGGGAAACAGGTGATGGAGATTAGAGAGTACACTTATCAATATGAGCACCAGTGTGGTATGGAAATGTTGGAGTCACTATATTGTACACCTGAAACTGATATAATGCTGTATAAACTATACAGGAATTAAAACAGAAGACAATAAAAAATTAACTGTTTGAGGGACGGTGAGGAGAAGGGAGGGAATGAGGAAACCTTAAGGGATATTTACATATCTGTGAGAGCCATGTTGTTTTTGGAACCAGCTCCTGATTGCCTACTTCACACCCTTATCCCTTTCCCCTAGCTACCTCCCTGCACTCCTCAAGTCTGCAGTCATTAACCCTTCTAACAAGCATTTATTTGTTGCCTACCATTACTATTGCCAGGTACCATGATAGATCCTGGGAATTAAATGGTGAGAAGACATGGTCCCCGACCTTGGGGGAGCTTGCAGTCAGTGGAAGATAAAGAAAGCATCCCTACATAGCAACCAGAGCAATAATAGAGCTAAGTATAGAACACCAGCAGGACATGTGGGAAGGGCACGTCATTTGGAACAAAGGATTTGCTGTACCCTAGGACCAACTCAGAGTACAGTGGATAAAGTCAGGGTTTAGTACAGAGGTTCTCCATCTACCTACATAACATATATCTCTGCACACCCCTAAGCCCCCTGTAGGAAAGCCCTCAGACCTTCCTGCTCCCGTCTGTCTTGATAACAGGGCATAAACCATTGCCCTGATGATGATAAAGCATTGCCCTGATATCTTCCCCTTAGCCTTCACTGCATTGTTCTTGGCTTACACAACATAAAAACATAACTGCTTGGCTCCCGCTCTGGAGCCTTGGCCATGATGGCTTCCCAGTTACCACTGGAGAACAGAATGAGGCGAACCATTTCTGAGGGTGGGAACCCGCTCCCTTGGCAGGACAGAGCTTGTACTCACAGGCTTGAGATCACAGTGAATTATTTTCTCTACATAAAGCATTTGCAAACACTTCAAGACAGAGAGGGTGAAGCGTCGAACTATCGACAGACTGAAGCCTTGAAAGCTATTATTCTTCATCAACTCATATAAGTTGATTCTGGAAAAGGGAGAGAAAGTGAGGTGTGTGTATCAGTACAGAAGATATACTGCTGAGTTTGAGCCTACAAGCAATCCCGTATCACCTGGTTTCCCTCTGGTAGTAGGCAAGCCTCAGACCAGAGGCAGGGCTTTCAATGTCCTACATACTAAACTTTTCCCATGATTCTTGGGGGACCCGGTGTGAAGCTCCACTGTGCTGGCCTCTCAGATCTCCCCTTGCTTCTTATGTGGCAAGATCATTTAACCACTTTGTTACACATATGGGTGTTAAAAGGTTGGGCCAAACTTCTGAAATATTCGTAGTTTCTCAGGCCCTTTGAAGAGATCCAGGAATTCCACCACCCAAACAAGTGGCCACTCCTATCCCAAGCTAATAAGGCTATCTAAAACATCTAAAGGTTCCTGATGGTAAGGGGATAAGAGAGTGGGCAGGTGGGGTCTACGGCAAAATGGAGAAACCCTACCCTATCTAAAGTGAGCCTGGATGCTTGGTCCCATCCAAATATAGCCTTGCAGAAATTATTTACTCTTGCTAGATTATCCTAAATTTTCTAGACAGGCAGAAGCCTGTGCTATTGTATAAAAACCTTTTATATTATGTGAAATCTGATGACTCACAAATGTTGGAAACAAATGCAAAGCATTTTAACAAGAGAAACGGTTCTGTGGGCTACTAGTTTGTGACTCTGCAAACTGTTCAGATGGGGAGAGGAGGGAAAGAAGGGCACAACCCAGAGACAACTCTGCATCAACTTCTTCCCAGTTTCTCCTGACCTTCCATTTCTAAGCCTTCTTGAACTCTGGAAGTATTGGGAAGCCATTTATTCTTGAGGAGTACAGGGGAGATGTGAAGCTCTAGCCTCATCCTGACTAGCTGTGTGACCTTGGGAAACTCCTAACCTCTCTGGTCTTTGGATTCTCCCTCCACACTCCTGTCCCTCCTCACTTCTCAAAGCTCTTTTAAATACAATGATATCTGACTGTGACTGTGAGTAATGGTCTAGAAAGGCATCCTGGCTTGTTCATTTTGACAGAAGGAAGATAATTCACCTCTGCATACTGGAAAGTGGACCACATTTTGTAGTCATCAGAGGTACTAAGAAAAGTATCAATGTCCCTTCTGATTCAAATTTACCTGGTTCCTAAAATTTTACTAACAGCAGTGGTGTCAAAGGAGCACCAAGCTACCAGCTCAGTGAATCCCATAATACTGAGCCCCTGAGAGTCTACCCTAATTATGCCCCTTTACTAAATTCTTTCTGGGTTTTTGGTTTTGTTCAAATTATGGAAGACGATCTTCTCAGAGAGACAAGTAATTAAATTAGCATGCCCTTCCAATTAGCACACCCTTCTGGCTCCAATATTCAGAAAGGTGATGCTAATCTATTTCAGTCAGATTCTGTTTCCTGACCAAAAATATCTGCTCCTATCCTTATTTGCTCAAAATCAAATTCCTCCCCCGTCCCGAGAACACTAGCTGCCTGCTCCCTTGGGTTCCAAACTCAGCACCACAGGATTATAAAGCCAGTGAGTGGGGACGTGGTGGCAAAGGATAATCCCTTTCAATATATTTAATCTTGAGGGAAGAGGACTTGTATTGGTTATGTCACCCAGTTTGGCACCCAGAACTGAGGCAGCACATCCTGAGTATGCTGGCGGATGACAGGCGTGACTGAGGGATGGGGTGAGATGGACAGCTTTATGTCCAGCTCCATTGGCTCCTTGCCCATCGTGTCCACTCTAGTCATTAAAAGCCCACATCTAGAAAAACCTAGTGTTCTGACCTCGAAGTTTCTCTTCTTTCACCTTAAGCAACTTTTCAAAAGAAAATAAAAGAAAAAGCAGCTGACCCCAGGAGTTCAAAGGAGATGCAGAGATGATTGCGAAAATAGAAGAAGTCCTTCATGTGCACCACATTGTGGGTGTTGTCTTTGTCCTTCCTTCTGAGAGCTTCCAGGATCTTCAGCTCCACCAGGGCCTGGTGGTGAAATCTGAAGTGGCAGGGGAGTGGCAGGGAGGATAGGGAATGGGGACAGAATTCACGGTGTCATGTCATACTGCAGCAGTTAGCCCCTTTCTACACCCCTCCCCATCGCCCCAGCGAGAGTCCAGGGGGTGTGGGTAGAAAGCACTAAAAGCATCATATTCTTGCCTCCTCTTTGCCTCATTGTGGAATCAGATAATTAGAGAAAGAGGAAAGGACAAGGAAGATCAGAGGAAAAGGCAGAGTCAGGAAGGGTTGGCATTGTGAAGGGGCCAGAATCATGCAGACCACCCCTCCCACGGCCTAGGCCATCTACCAAACCACACCTCTTCTTGTTTCTGATGATTTTCAAGGCCACCAACTCATTGTTTTTGTGATCCAAGCACTTGGCCACCTGTCCAAAGGACCCTTTCCCGATCATCTCCAAAACCTCATAGCGGTAGGCAATGTGGTCATGCAGGACCTGCAGAAGCCAGACCAGGGTAAGGAACAGAGCCATAGGCTCTGGGGCTTCCCTGATAGTGGTGTCCCTGTGTCAGCCCCTGGTTTACCCCTGGGGGAACTTTCTGAACTGCACCAGGTATTTGTGCAACTCCCATCCTCCTCTCCTTACTGCTGCATTGGTCAGGTGGCTGCTCAGATCCCAGGCTACCAATGTGGTGTCAGAAAGGTCCCACAAGGCTCTATCCATGTCAGGCAGTGCAAAGAACATTGGATGGTCTTTAGAAAACTTGGGTTCTAGGGATGCCTGGGTGGCTCAGTCGGTTAAGTGTCTGCCTTGGGCTCAGGTCATGATCCAGGGTCCTGGGATCGAGTCCCACATCGGGCTCCTTGCTCAGTGGGGAACCTGTTTCTCCCTCTGCCTGCCTCTCCCCCTGTTTGTTCTCTCTCTCTTTAGGACAAATAAGTAAATAAAATCTTTAAAAATAAAAAAATTTAAAAAAAGAAAAACTGGGTTCTAGTCCCAGTCCTGCTATCATCTCTGGTTTTCTGCCTATGTGGGAACCTGTAAAGTTAAGATGTTTGAACAAAGTGGTTCTAAGGTCCCTTTCAGTTTGGATATTTCATAATCCTTGAATGCAGCTGAGCAGGAGCCTCAGTTTGGGGGAAGTTCTATTTCAGACCCCGGATGTGTCTCCAGCAATCAAAGAAGGCTTCCTGTCTGTTCTGCCTCTTCCTGGTCAGATCTGGTTCCCCTCTTGACTTATCCAGATTTAATTCTAATGTGAGAGTTATCAGTACAGAACTTGAGCCTTTCTCAACTAAGAGGAGAAAGATTTTCCAAGAGCAAGAGTCACCCATGTCCCTCCATGGGCTGGGAACTAAAGAACAGGTATTTATTCAAAGCAACAGGAAATTTTTAATTAAAAAAACTTTATCTCCATATCTTCAGACAAGTCATTTCCCACTCTGAACTGAGTGCCCTCATCTGTAACTGAAGGTCCTAGATAAGAACCTCTAATGCCTTCCAGTTCTGAGAATCTCTGATTCCCAGTTTTGCACTCAGGAATTTGGGAGAGGTGAAAGACATGTGTTTGTGCACAAGTCCTCAGGGTGTGTTTGTGATTCTGTGCTGCTGGTTCATTTATACAGCAGGAATCAGGATTATGCATATCAACAGGTACATTACTAACATGTGGGCGTGGATTACCCTACTTGCAAAGTTTTGTCATGACAATGTACAGGGAAAGGGCAATGGACAAGCTCTGCACATGTTGGCATAAAGGTATTTTGCACAGGTCACCAATTTGGCTGTATCATAATTATTCATCTCCATGTCAACTTTGACATTGATTGTTCTTACTTGAGGCCAGGAACCAGGTTGTACTCATTTCTATAGTTCCTTTTATATTTCCAGAGTCTGGCACGTGCTCAAGCATATGACAGGTTCTCAAACAGGTGTCCAGCTCATAATGGCTGACAGAATAGACGTGAGAATGCAGCTGTGCTGCTTGTTTGGGAATTCGGCTGCATCGGAATGCGGTGGAGATGGGGATTTTGAATATGCAGTGAGCATGCATTATCCCCGTGCCGGCCTCCACCAGTAACATTGCTCCCTAATATCTGAGCCTGAGGAACTGAACTGCAGGGAATTGATATAAAGGTACTGCTGACGTCACTGGGGAATTTCCCAGAGACTCCACGCCCAGGTAGGGTCGGGTGGAGGAGCTAAGGGCGTCCAGATGAACTGGAACTAAGGTTTGTATTGGAGATTCTGAAGCAAGGACCCCTTAACAACCCATTCCTCTTTGAAACTTTATGTATGTTCAGGATGCCTTGTCTAGAATGAGGACTTACAGCATATATCAGGCTCCCAAAGGGATCCTTGGCCTCAAAATGTTGAGAACCAGGGCACTAGATGGAGAATCTGTGCCAGAAATTCTAAAGCCTTCCTTCTCAGAGTGTGACCCAAGGACCAGCAGTGTGGGCATTGCCTGGAAACTTCTGAAAAAGGCAAAATCTCAGGCTCCACCCCACACCTGCTGAATAAAAATCCACATTTTTAACAAGATCTCCTGGGGAATTGTGTGCATAGTAAAGCTTGAGACACGCGGCTCTAAATACTCCTTAAGAAATACGTCTCTTCTCTGAAGCCATCATAAGACCAATCTTGTCTTCTTTAAGTGTAACCACATTGTGAGGAAATGTCCAGAGGAGGAAATTCCCAGCAGCCTAGTAACCTGGTGGACTAAGCATCATGTATCTGGACATTTTCAGAAGTGGAAATTGCTTTCTGAGACAAAAGAGACACTTTCCACTGCCCAGATTTTGCCTTCAGGCTGATAAGAGGCACTGTCCTGGTTAACCCCAGAGATACAATCAGAAGAGGAGAAGGAGAGATCCCCTTTGCTAGGATCCATCTCCAGGAAATTGAAAGGAGTCAAGGACTGGGTGCCAGGGACTACAGTGACAAGAACTCTTTTTGGTTGTGGAGAAATGGCATTTTAAATGAAATAGAAAGAGGTCCATGTGTGGGATTGTATGGAGGAGACAAAAAAGAGGATGTTGTGGAGTCTGGCTCTTCCAATGAGTACAGGGCTATGCAGAAAAAGAACCTGTGGGAATTTGCTCAGGATGTAAGCCTGTTCCCCAAATACTGTTGGAGAAAAATCAGTACTCTGTTAGCAGAGTCGTTTGTATATTAATTGCATGTTTTCCCATTTTTAAACATGGCATTTCTTTGGTTTAGCACCTACTAGAATCCTTCAGGATGCCTAGTTTGAGATGTATCATCACCAAATGTTATTTCAAAAAAAAGAAAAAAACCACACTTTTTTTTTTTCTTTCCAGACTACTTCTTGTCCCTGAGCCCCAGGCCCCTGGAGTTACCATGACATATTTTCCCATCACCTTTATATAGGAGCCGTGTTCATCATCAAAACTCGTTTTGCTGAACTTCTCAGGAGTCACGTGGAGCTTCTCTGCTTCAAGCCCCAGGAACCACAGCTCCGTGTAGCCCAGGATTTCACTTTGCTCATATGAAGATAGCTCGTTCTTAAAAAACTTTAGAGCCTCTGTGTGAAAGACACTATAGTTGTCAGTTGAGGCAACATGGGGATTTGCCCATGGTCCTGATAATGGCACACCTTCTAGCTCATGGGCCAATCACTCCTGCCCTCAACTAGGTGGCTTACCAAGGACCACGTGTCTTGAATCTCACAGGTAGAAATGTAAAGGATAAATGTTAAGGTGTCATACTGATTTCAACAAATCAGGAGGGAAACACAAAGGAAAGGAGAGAATTTAGCCCCCAAAAGCTATGGGTTGCAGCAGCATGGGTAAAAATTTCAGGAGGTAAAGCTGGGGTCAACAGTAGTATGAAACTACTGGCAGCAGTTTCCAAGTTGAGATGGTTTGGGGCTACACAAACAGTTTTTCCAAGAGGGTTTGCAAACTATAATGTCTTCAAGGGCCAGGCAGGTTACTAAAGTGCAACTTTAAAGGCCCAGGAGGTATTACCCACTCAAATCTGCAGCTCAGACTGCAAGGAAGAAACTTGTGTTTGCTCTTCTCTACTCTCTTCTGGCCAGCCCCTCCCCCATCAGGTGTTTGGTGTTTGGTTTGGCGGTAGGTGGGGTGGGGTTCAAACTTTAAGGAGTTAAATTGGAGAGTGCCTAGAGAGAGTCCTGACGATTGGGGGTGGGAGGGGAAGGCACCATGTTATTTGACAAACTGCTGAAGAGTTGGAGAAGGAACTGCCAGGAGGAAGAAAGACATGAGAGACAAGACCTGTGTGAAGGGCAGTCATATGAAAGCTGCGTAAGGCATATTCTTAGCCCAGAAGACAGAACCAAGACCTAAGACAGCAAGGAAGCAGATATGAGCTCTGTAAAGGCAGAACTAGCTCAAGATTGAAGTGGTGTCCTTGTGGGTAGTTCCTATGATTGTTTAAGAAGAGGAAGGACAACCATTTAAAGGCTGTGGGTAAAGAGTTCCAAGTGTCAGATAGTGTTGGCAACATGGGTGTTGGTTTTCTTCCTTTGAATTCTAATAGGGGATGCACCTCGGAACCTTGTGAGGAGTTGGAGTCCTGGCCAAAAACAATGAGTGCTCTTTCAGGCCCAACCAGAGGTAATTACAAAGGCTTCCTGGCAGGGTTCATGGGGAAGCTGCCCTCCCCACACCAGCATTGGTGCAGAGCCAGTGCATGAAATCTCTGAGAAGTTGCAGTCAAGGGTTCAGGTTCCCCTAAGCAGCCATGCACTTATGCACATCTACATTTCTAACCCAGGAGCCCCTATTCAGATGCCTTCCTCAGGTACTCCTGCTAAGACCTCCTTATCAAGAGGAGGAAGTGAGACATCAAGACACTTGCCCTACTCTGACTCAGGACTCAGCATTTCCACTCTGAGCCCTTCCCCTCCACCTCTCCCTCCCCTCCTGCATAAAATGACAGGAGGCTTGTTCAGCTCCCTAGGCAGTGAACTCTGACTGAGCACATACATCTGACCTGGAGTGATGCCAGTCCACAGGGAAAATAGAACACTGAGGAGTTGGTGTTTTCCCCTGTTTATCCTCTTATATTATCACAGTAAGTCATGAGAAGCTTACTGTTACTTTCATTTTGGCTTGTTGTCTTAGTTGACTTCTCCAACACCTCAAAGCTTAGCCCTCTCTGGTTCAGCTCAGCTCGGGACAACCTGACCATCTAGAATCAGCCCCCTATACCCTGCTACTTCCCAAAAGACATACCTGCTGCTGTCAGAGGTACCTTGTGCTTTCTTGGTGGTTTCTCCTCTGGCTTGGGATCTTCGGTTTTAATGCTTGAATGAAAAGGCATTTCTGAAGCCTTGAGCTCAGAGGCTGGCATCTGATTGTGACTTTGATTCTCCTGTCCAGACAAAGAGACTTGAAATAAAGGACTTATTAGACTTTTGGGTGTCACAAACCATTGATCAGTCCAAAAACACCCACGTCCAGCCGGATTCTTCTCCTAGCTTTCCAGGGAGAAAATTATAATCATCAGACATTAGGTTTTCTCAGTCTTCCTCTCAAAGGAAGTATCTGTCTGACACACATTATTCTCTGTGAGGCCATTCACAATACCTTATGCAGTTGACAGCCCCAGTGACATCTTACTCCAGGAAAAAATAGGAATAGTTTTTTTTTTTTACTACTGCTCTTAAAAAGGTCATTTCCTAACTAGATAAAGTGATTTGCCCAAGGGCACAAACTCTTCAACTTTTCTGTCTATAATACCTCTTTAACTTGGCACATTCTTACGCTCTTTCTTTTTGGTCCTTCCACCAAAAAATACAGGAGACATTGGAGGAAAACAATCATTGGAGGAAAACAATCATTTCATATGTTTCTACCATTTATATACCAGACATTTCATTCTTCTTTCCCTCAATGAATCCTCATGACAACCCTATGGAGAGCCCATTTTGTAGATAAAAGAAAGTCAGTGATTTATTTGCTAAGGTTTATACTCATTGTAAAGAGTAAGAACGGGACGAGAAACCAACTCTTCAGGTGACATTGTGCTTTTCCCACCATTCTCAGCCTTTCTAAACTTGGTTCCGGATCAGACTCTTTGACCTGCCTGCTCAGGGCCATGTCCACTGCCCTGTACTCACCTGATACAGGAGGGGTGGCTTTAGCAAGATTTTGTTGCTGATGCGTGGGAAGTTAACCATGTTCTTCTTCCCCTTGGTATCCACAAAAGGGAGTGAAGCAATGCTGGTGTTTGGATTCTATATAAGGAGAAAGTGGATAAGATGCAGAAGCCTCAGGCAAGAAATCTATGTCTCCAGGTAGTCATTTCTCCCAGCTCCCCTGCTACAGCAAGAATGAGTCTGAACCAAATCCAGGCCTAAATCTATTTTCAAAGCTCTTGTAGAGAAAAGCAGAGTGGTCAAGCAGATGAGCTCTGGGTTTGAATCCTTGCTCCACCGCATACAACTGCAGACCCTAAATAGGCCACACATCTCTTTCTCTAAGCTTCAGTTATCTCACCACTACCATGGGGACAAAAATGGGATCTACCTCATAAGGCTTTTGTGAGATAAATGAGGCAATTCATGTAGAGTATTCCATAAGTGTTAGCCATTATTATCATCATTCCAATATCTTATCATCCTAATATGGGAAAATATTTCCTGCTATATAATGTACATCTCCTTTGGTGCAACATAAGCTCACATTTCCTTTATATTACTGATTTGACCTCACTTGGATCCCTGCCCTCATGCACTGATTGATTACAAGAGGGGTAGTCTGTCGATGAATAGCAACATTTAAAATAGTGTGGAGATGTGGATAGACCATATGCATCATGTTATGCTGAGTTGATGAAAAATGCCTCTGAAAAGCTATCCTAGCCACCCACCTACCTTCAACCTTTCCTAGAAAAAAGACACTAAACATCACTTCCCACCTTAGGCAAGAATCGAGTCATTCTGAGGTCCTTGATCTTGGAAGGTGGCTTCTGGGCTTGAACCAAAGGCTTACTCTCAACCTAGATCAAGTAGAACAGTATTGGAATAGTATTTAGCATGCTATCATCTCAAGATATTGAGACATATTTTGCTTCATTACAACAATCAAGACACAGTTGGAGCCAGCTCTCTTGATACCAAAGCTAGGAAGAGCTAAGAGAGGCCTAGAGAAGTACTGAATGAATATATGAATGAAGTCATCTTTCTGGCAGTACCTATCCTAGAGTGCATTGTCCTACGGTTTTCAAACTTTTAAAAAAATCCATAGAACCCTTTCTTCAAATAAAATCTTAACTAGGCACCCTGGGCAGGGGAAGAACTAAAAGCTGAGCTCCTCTTTCTGAAGAGAAGAAAATACCCACAGTCTTGCCCAGGGACTCTTTCTACTCTCAGAGTGGCTCTGAAGGTGCCCCAGTGGAACCCACTAGAATACAGGATCCCAGCCTGAATACCTGTGACCTGATCAGAACAGACTTCACACCTTAAAAGGGGTCAGGAGGAAAAACCAAAACAGCAGGGCTGCGTCCCCCAAAGGGTCGCAGACACACCATCAAAGTATGTGACATAATTGCATGTGATACAAGATAACAGCTATCTAATGTTTATACATTTATTTTAATATCCATTTGAAAAACCATAACGTATTAGACCTACAATTTTACTATGTAAAATGAGACCAAAATTTAAGTTAAAAATGTGAACATTATGCAGATACGGCAAAAACCATAAAGGTGGCACTAAAATTACTAAAATTTAGCAAGAACAGGCTACAGTTTGAATCTAGATTCTTCTCTTTGAAGCAGAACTCATGGGTTCTCCTTCTCTTCCAGCCCCCTCTTAGGGAGCTGAATGAGATTAATCTCAGACACAGCTGGTGCCAGACCCACTCCTGTAAAACCTGGCATACTAGCCACACTGAAATAGGAACTGGGGACAATTCTTCCACTTAATATCACCCGGCACAGCTAAGCCCTTTACAGAGCTGTAGTGATGAGAACTATGTAGAATAGGCCATCTTGACCTCCTAGAATAGGGACATGATCTGAGGGAGTAGGGGCTGCATAGAGCATGGTTCATGGCCTAAGACCAAACTAATTTGATTGGATAACATATACTAATGCAGGATTTGATTATCTATTGAATGGACTATGATGATATCTGAGCAAATACTGCAATCACAAATCTCACAAAGTCCCAACTTCTCATCAAATAAGTCATGCAGGAATTAAACTTGTAACAGTCATCAACAATGACAAGCTGGCATTGAGAACAACTAGGGAGACTGGAGAGACCAATGAAAAGTATATTAATAAAACACAACTAAATACCAAACAAAGGGTATGAACAAAGAGTGTTGACAAAGAAGGAAGAGATCCATGCAAATGCATCTGCTAGAAGGGATGTGAGGAGGCTTTGTGGAAGGGGCTTGGCTTGATCTGGGCTTTATCTGGGAGGATGGGTAGAGAGTGGGCTCTTAAGGAAGGTGAAACAGTATCTCAGAATGCTCTGACGGTCTTCACTGCTCATGCTGGCTAAGCTGGAGCAGAGGATATACTGGATTGAGGAAGGCAGTGAAGTCTTACCTAAGATATTTGGTCTTTATCTAATGGACAGTGGTGAATCACAGTTAGTTTGAAAGTCTGGGTGTTACATATGCACAGCAGTACTTCAGAAAGACGCTTTGGCAGCAATGTGGCACAAAATAATGATCACAGATATGAACTCTGACATCAGACCTTAGTTTTGAATCCCAGCTCCAATACTCATTAGTTGTTTGCCCTTGGGCAAGTTACTAACCTTTCCTCTTGCAGTACAGAGATAATGACAGTACCAGTCTCATAGGACTGTTATAAGGACTAAGTGAGTTCATGTGCATAAAGCACTTAAACCAGTGCTTTGTATATACCAAGGGAAAGTACTTGCTAGAAGTCATTGTAAATGACTCTGTCTCCATTGTAAAATGGAGAGTGATTTTTTGGTTATTTATCATGAGAAGGAAAACATGGACTCAGAATTGATGGAGTATGAGCAAGATGAGCAGTCTAAAATGCTTAAAGGCATTGAGGATATTTAATATGAGAGAAGATAAAACAAAACAAAATGGAGGTTAACAATTCCGATACTGTCATACATATATATTGGAATCAAATAACTAAATAAATGGATTGTGATGACAGGAACCAGGTTTCCCATGTTAGCCTGGAGATTTACAGATAATCAAAGTCATCATCAACATTACCACCAAGTGATAATGGATTAGAGTTAAAGGCATCAGTAGGAACTCATGTTTAATTCAATGTAGTTACAAATGGTTACATATAGAAATATCTATAGATATGTGTTTACACAAGGGTTAATGCATGCACTTGTGCACACACACATACACACACACACACACACACACACACAGCTTTGTTAGCTTAAGAGGTCCTAAAAGAAATAACACCCCCAAAGGAACAAGCACACCTAACACTCACAACTTGGTTTCTAATACCATTCTCCAGTAAAAGGAACCAAGGCTCCTTGGAAAAATGATTGATTCTAGGACTGGGTCTGGAAATGCACAAGATGAGCCTGGAGCATCTTCTACTGACATAAAGTAAGGAAGGGCCATCTGTACCCCAATGTTCACAGCAGCAATGGCCACAGTCACCGAGCTGTGGAAAGAGCCAAGATGCCCTTCAATAAACGAATGGATAAGGAAGATGTGGTCCATATACACTATGGAGTATCATGCCTCCACCAGAAAGGATGAATACCAACTTTTATATCAACATGGACGGGACTGGAGGAGATTATGCTGAGTGAAATAAGTCAAGCAGAGAGAGTCAATTATCATATGGTTTCACTTACTTGTGGAGCATAAGGAATAACAGGAGGACATTGGGAGAAGGAGAGGAGAAGGGAGTTGGGGGAAATCAGAGTGGGAGACGAACCATGACAGACTGTGGACTCTGAGAAACAAACTGAGGGTTTTGGAGGGGAGGGGGTGGGGCGTTGGATGAGTCTGGTGGTGGGTATTAAGGAGGGCACGTATTGCATGGAGCACTGGGTGTGGTGCATAAACAGTGAATCTTGGAACACTGAAAAAATAAAATTAAATTAAAAAAAATAAAGTAAAGAAGGGCTAAAAAACAAGCAAACAACAACACATTGATGAAAGTGTGTCAAAAGGACACAGGAACCAACTGAAAGAGTTCCTAATGCCCAAAGCTGGAAAATTTTTAACAAAAAAAATAAAGTAGTGTTGGATATAACTCGAAGTTTAAAATAAATATCTCTGAATCCATACTGATGTAAATAAAGAAATAAATAGGGGAGAAGAAACAAGTTTCCCATGCAGAAGAGTTCCAATTATACAGACATTCTACCCTGGAGGAGGAGAGCATAACTCCCCAGGCCCTTCAAGCTGTGCATAGTGACTTGTGTCCAAAAAGTATGGCATGGAAAGCAGGGGACAAAAGCAACTTTACAGGATAAACTAGACAAAGACTACCTTAGCCAGGTAATGTAATCAACATCAGAGACCATAAACCATGTGGATAATATGGACCATTGATACGATGGATGAAAATGGCCCTTTACCTCAAGTAGGCTTCCTCCCAAAGCCTACAACCCCAATGACATCATGAGAAAAACAAATTCCGACAGAAAGGCATCCTACAATATATATGACCAGCAGTCCTCAAAACTGTCAAGATCATCAAAAACAACGAAAGACTGAGAAACTGTCACAGCCTAGATATAGGAACCTGGAGCAGACAAAGGACCTCAGGTAACAAGAAAATCTGCCGAAAGTGTGGAGTTTAGTTAAAAATGCATCATTATCTTGGGGCACCTGGGTGGCTCAGTCATTAAGAGTCTGCCTTCAGCTTAGGTCATGACCCCAGGGTCCTGGGATCGGGCCCTGCATCGGGCTCCCTGCTTGGTGGGAACCCTGTTTCTCCCTCTTCTACTCCCCCTGCTTGTGTTCTCTCTCTCGCTGTTTGTCTCTCTGTCAAATAAATAAGTAAATAAAATCTTCTAAAAAAAAGTATCATTATCTGAATTTTAAAAAATAAAAATAAATAAGAATTCGGTGTCTGCGTAGTTTAGTGTGTTAGAGTCAACATCTGACTTGTGATATCAGCTCAGGTCCTGATCTCAGGGTTGTGAGATCAAGCCCCATGTTGGGCTCTGGTGCTCAGCAGGGAGTCTGCTTGAGATTCTCTCTCTCTCTCTCCCTCTGCCCTTTATCCCTCTCTGCATTTGTGTGCATGCTCTCTTTCTCTAAAATAATAAATTTAAAAAATCTAAAAAACTGTATCACTATCAGTTCATTATTACAACTGAAGTACAACACAAATACAAGATTTTAATAAGGGAAACTGGGTGCGGGGTATAGAGTGATATATGGGGACTCAGTACTATCTGCTCAATTTTTCTGCAAGTATAAAACTGTTCTTAAAAAAGTGTATTAATGGGGCACCTGGGTGGTTCAGGGGGTTAAAGCCTCTCCCTTCGGCTCAGGTCATGATCCCAGGGTCCTGGGATCGAGCCCTGCATCAGGCTCTCTGCTCAATGGGAAGCCTTCTCCCTCCTCTCTTTCTGCCTGCCTATCTGCCTACTATCTCTCTGTCAAATAAATAAAATCTTAAAAAAAAGAGAAGGGTATTAATAAGACAAACAAAACTCCTGAGGGGAGGGGTAGAATCAGAAGTGCTGTAGTTTATGATTCAGTATAAGCTTGTTCTATGTGATCTGAAGGACAGAATGAGGCCAAAGTGTAGAATTTATAGGGAGGTAGTTTCTAGCTCAATATAAAGGAGGATTTTCTAGAGCTTAGAGTGGTCCAAAAATGGAGTGGGAGTCCTTAGGAGCTAATGAGCTCTCTATCACTGGAAAGGCCAAGGCCACCAATAAGCCACAGTGAGAAATATGCACGGACTCAGAGGGTTGGACAAGATGCAACCTCCAAAGTCCCATTTGTCTGGAAGACTCATCTAAGTGATCCTTGGGAATGTCTTGAGTGGATCCTTAATCCTCTCATGGAACCAACCCTGAGAACCATTGTATAGAAGAGTGCCTCTCGAACTTTGTTACATCATGACAGACTATAAAAAATTACCTTTGTGTGACAACCCCAGGCTAAAAAGAGGAGGCAGTCACAGACAGATGCTACCAGCACAGGATGCTGCCCGAGGCTTGTCTGCCCCAAGGGCTGCTGGCCTCTATATCCGTGCACACCTCTACCAGTGGGTCACACAACTTTACCAACTTGCTGCTTGTTTGTCTCCAGCAGCTTCCTCAAGAGGGACCCAATGTCCCATGACAACATTTCATTCTATCACAACATCCCCAGGAGGCAGAAAGAAGAGAGTATGATCTCCCACATGCATGGTGGCAAAAAAAGACTTTTTCCTTTAAGACCAGGAGCTTCGTAACACCATACTGTGGTCCCTCATTGACCTTTGAGCCACTGCAATGGGAATCTCTAACAGTCATGAGCTCTCTATCCAAATTTAGAGTCCTCAGTATAGAAAAGGTTTTATGCACAGAGGTACCTAGCATAGGCAGTGATTCCTGTGCTCTACGACATGGACACTGGTCTGAGGCTGGAGAAAACCTCTGGAGGAGCCAGGAGATAAAAAGGCAGGGCATCCGAGGATGCCACCGGGGTCCTTTCATGGCTCTTTCCTGTGTGCATCACTATTCCTGGAGGTCTCCTCAACAGCCAGAATTGAACTGTGAAGCTCCTTTATTTTCCAAGCTTCTCATATGAACATGTACTGCTTTTACAATACAGAAAATATCATTGTTTTAAAAAGCAATATTACAACACAGAAGTCTAAATGGTTCATTGCAACACTAGTGGGGAAAGACAGTGACATTGGCAGGGTGCACTCTTTCCCTGAGAGCCTGAAGCATAGAGAATTAGATCTGAGGAGACACTATCAGGGAACCTGGGACTCAGAGCCTCAGAGCACGGACACTGCACTGTGCGGATCACATGAAGGGAGGCAGACCCCTCTGCTCACAAGTGGGCTTAGATTGCTAAGATTCTCCACATCTAGGCCCACATTTGAATCTTGGGATACCCCTAGGGTCTCCAGCTAAGCTTGCCATCACTGGTAATAGACCCCAGAAGGTCCAGGCCTTGCACCAACATGCACGGCGACTAGGGAGGTTGATCAGAAGCCTGGTGTCTCAACTTCTGACCCTGGGCCCCTCCTCCACTTCTCTTGTGCTTTTGTCTTCTGAACTGGAGACCCTTGGGTTCTCACACTTCTTTTGTTTTCTCAGCAAAAGAAAAAGGCAAATTCCATCTTACTACTTTGTAAAAGCCATCTCAAATAAAAGCTGAGTTCAGCTTAAAACCTGAGCCAGGGGAAGGTGGGAAAGCTGAAACCCAGCTTCTGCACCCCCCCACCCTTGTCCCCAACAATCGGGCAAAATAGCTAAAAGGTGCCAAACTATTCCAGTTGCTGATTCCCATGACTTGGACTCAAGGATTCTCCCAGGAACACCTGCTTCCTGCCTCCCCAAGCTGGGGTGATAACCTGGAACCACAGAGTTTGGATGGACCTTAGTGATGCATTCATTTTTAACAAATTTACTGAGCACCTCCATGTGTCAGGCAGTATGCTAAGCACAGATCAGAGTCCAGAGGTTTTAATTTTCCTGAAAAGCTCTTAAAATACATAATCTCCAACCTAACCCCAGACTCCCTAGTGGTGGAACCCAGAAACCCATATTTTTAAAAAAGCGCTCCATGTGAGTAATGCGCAGCCAGAATGGAAACCACACTCTAATGACATCCCCTCCTTTGGAATTAATCCCTTCCCACTCTGAACTTGGTTTTCCTTTATGTCCTTGATATGCATGTATCCTTCCTAATTTTTTGTGAATTCTTATCTGCCCTCAACAAGAGTCTATGGCAGGAAACAGGAGGCCTCTCAAGATTATTCCCTCTGGTTGGTTCATTTAGGGGTCCCCAGAGTGCCTAGCCATGTGTCAACATCCATGGCATCCATAGTCATAGGAGCCTGGACTGAGCTGGGACCATCTGCAGAGACTGGGCATACCATCTTCCTTGCTGGGATAATAGGATTAGTTATAGGCTGTTTCTAATGAAGGCTGCCTCTGTGTATGTTGTCACAGGGAGGTGCCTTTGTTATAAATCTAAATTATTCAACACAAGCTGGCTGCAGTTAGCACAACCTCCCACTTATAGGACTGAATGAGAATGTTTTCACAAACTTGCAAATTGTCATCTATGGTTTCCTACCATGGGTAGCATAATTATGTGAGTATGAAGATATTCCTCCAAGACTCTGCCCACCATATCCCTAGTTTAGGCAGCTGTTGCAATGGTCCCCTTTAATAAAAAAAAATAGGAGTCTTATCTCGGAATTCTGAGTCTTAAATATTTGCTAAAGGAAGGAAGGGAAAGAAAAGGGAGAGACTGAAGAAGAGGAAACCCTAGTACTTGTCCTCAAAGACTTAAGCTGACTTTAAGCTACCCAGGAAACAGGGGAGCTTGGACTTCAACCTCTGTTCCTGATTGGTAGTCCACCCTCTCCCCATGTGTCTCCATATTCCCTCTTCCAGTGGCTTCAGTTCTCACCAGGGGAGCTAGTGCTGTCCTGCTCCCCAGCACTTCCTTTTGGAAGGAATGCCTCCCAGTCAGCAAATGTACATAAGAGAATTCCCCTGCCAATACACTCTTCTCAAAGGTAACTGCATTTTCAAAGAGAAAGAAAAGAAAGTGTTTTGGTGCAAATAAGTGAATCTCTACTCACAGAAGGCTTCCCGGTGCTGGGGAGCTAGGTGAAAGAGATCGTTCATTTTAGGAAAGAAGGTCTTCACAAATCCTATCAGACAGGAGCACATTCTCACCATCCACCACACAGACAAGTAACTTCTATGTCCGAATGGAGGACAGAATTGCACCAATCCCGTGTCTTGCATCAGTGCCCTCTCCCTGGTGGCACTGTGTCTTCCCCTTCCCTACTTTGCATTCTCCTCATGCCAAGCCCCCATCCCCAACATGCACAGTTTAACCACGAATCACAAGGGAGTACATTTCCTGCCCCCTCACTGAGCGCTAAAGGATAGGGTTCCTGGCAGGGCTAGTTAGAACAGAATCTTGAGATACACTGTCTTGTCTTATTACCTTGGACTGAGCCCCGGATGTCCTCATCTGCAAAGTTCAGGGGAGAAAACAAACGGATTCTCAGCAGGCATCAAGGCCACCCTGGTCTCCTGCCCCTGGGCCACCCAGATGTTTCAGAAAGGCATACACCTCCATCAAAACACCTGCCTCGATCATACCTCACTGGCTATTTTTCTATTTTCTTAGTTGGCTCCTCCTTGTCTCTTCCTCCTTCCTGTTAATTAAAAAAAAAAAATCTCCAAGTGCATGATCAAGGTTGGGTGGGCAGATGAAACTCAAGTTCTGTGATTTCAAATCACAGCTTCCTCCTTGTAGGCTCCATAATCCCTTCCCAGAAGCCAGAGGAACTGAGCGCTCAAAACAAATGCATTAACGCAGAGAGAGGGTGTGACAAGAAGAGAGAAAATAAATCTTTGGGGACTCTCTACAGAACACAACAAGTTTGACAATTAGGATCATCTGAGCACTGCAGAGAGCTGGGAGAAAGAGACAGTTGCTAGGCTCCTCATATCCCCAGCTAAGGCGTTAAGTTGCTATCGCCGCACAGAGCCTAAGCAAACTGCAGCATCTCTCCAGGGCCACTTGTAAATAAGATTCTGCCATGAAAGCCCCTTTGCTATGTGAAGCCCAGGATGTCTGGACAGAAAAGAGTAGCCTCCTGCTTATACCCACAGCCAAGCCCGGACTCAGGAGACCCATTAACAGAGTGAACATGGCCAGCCACTTGGGAAGACTGAGGTTTTCATCTTACTGATGCAGTGTCCTCTCTGGAGCCAGGCTATGTCCCTGGTGAAGGTGGAGGAAGGAGAGCCTGGATGTCTTTGGGCTTGAGGGAGGGGCAAGAGCAGGAGCCCAAAAGCCCAAGTGCTTGGAGACATTTTCTAATGTCCCTAGTGCATGGCCTTGGGGGTGACGTTTCCCCTTCCGGACTTCTGTTGAGTGGAGTTTGGACAATTATGGTGCTGGAAGCCACCTTAAGGAATCTGTAATCAAATGCCCTCATTTTACAGATGGAGAAAGGGAAGTTAAGAAGATTATCCATGTCATTGAGTTATTAACATACTACAAAACTCACCCAATTATAAAAAGTTATCAATAAGGTATTTCACATTCCTTTTCTCACACCAAGTCTTTGAAACATGGTGTGTATTTTTCACGTGCAGCACACCTCCAGTTGGACAAGCCCCATCTCAAGGGCTTCATAGTCTCACGTGGCCAGTGGCTGCAATACTGGACCTTATACTTCCAGAGGGCGAGGCTAACAGTAAACAAGTTAAACAAACAAATACATAATATAATTAGAAAGAATGGTGAGGGGAGGCACGTCCAAGGAGGCAGTACTCAGCAATTAAATGACTGGATGGGTAGGAAAGAAATAAAAGAGCAAGTACCTGTTTTTCTAGTGCTGAAAATAGAAAACATGCCTTTAGAGGGCTTAGGATGTACTTTTTAGCATTTGTTCATTAATTGACAGAAAAACTGTAAAGTCACACTCTAAATTAATGGGAGTCTTCAGTCCCAGAAGCTGGCCACAAGACACGTTTCCTTCTAACAGAGTGACAGAAAAGCCAAACATTGTGCAATGGACTCACTCACTGAGATGATGAGGACCAGAAGAGAGGACGGTCCCTCTGCTGGCAGTTCGGATAAACTCTACCATGAGGCCATTTTCCTCAAGTGCACAGAGAACCTATGTCACTGGAAGCCACTGGGGGGAGACTCTGTGATCCTTGCTGGCTAATTGAAAGGATGTGGACTCTCCACAGGTATCCAAAACAAAGGACTCCCTGTGGAGATCTCTCTGTTGCAGATGGATCTTTGATATTTTACTGTGTTTTAGCCAAATGAATGGGGGCATCTTTTAAAGAAGCATATACTACTATCTAGAGGATCACACTGTTGTCTTACATCAGTTATTAAAAACATTTTTAAAACTTCCTTAGCTGAAACACTACCAAGATCTATATTTAAAATACTTAAGTATTTCTTATTGTAAACATTATAGTTATAACTTTGATGTTATAACTTATAATGTTAAATGCCGTGAAGTAAATATAAATTACTCTTAATTTACGTAAAAATATTTTTTCAACACTTGCTTGGGCAGTTGATATGCTGAGACCCATATTACTCTCATTTTCCATGTTTCTTAAGGTGAAGAGATTATAATTCATTCTTTCCATTCTCCAATAATATCATAACTATCCACTGAAACCCAATATTTCATTTGCTGAGAACGGTTATTGATTTGTTTGTCTTTCCTTACTTAGACTTATTCAGCTCAATTGGAGGAGAAGTCCATTGGGAAAAATGAACATATGGTGAAAAGACATTTATTTAGGGCCCATAAGAATAATTACCAATGTAAAGACAATAGCGGTAAGTTTAGACAATATTTTTTATTTTTTGAAAAGACTTATTTTGAGAAAGAGAGAGAGAACATGTGTATGTCTGCATGAGCCAGGGAAGGGGCAGAGGAGGCGGGGTGGGGGGGGGGGAGAGGGAGAATCTCAAACAGACTCCTCGAAGGGCTTGATCCTATGATTCTGAGATCATGACCTGAGCTGAAACCAAGAGTGGGACACTTAACCAAAGGAGCCACCAGGGGCCCCTAGAGAGTATTTTTAAATGGTATTGGCAATTGTTGGCAGTTACAAAAAATATAACATCAATGAATTTGTCTTCAGTGTGATTTATTTTATTTTATTTTATTTTTAACAATTCTTATCATAGCAACTATCGCAGAATATGCTTTCCTTAAATTAATATAAATATATTATGGAATTTTATACAACATTTAACAGAGTTAAATGGCGTTATTCAGCAAAGAGGCATGGAACAGAGTGGTTAAGACTATGGGCTTGCATTCTATCTGCCACGCAATGGTGTATGGCAATGGCTGGTTAAACTCGCTTGAATTTCAGCTTTCCCATCTGTAAAATGAGGATAATAATTGTACTTGCCTCTAAAGTTCATGTGAGAGACATCCAAACACTCAATAAATATGAGCTCAAGCAGGTAAGAAAATAGATACAATTTGTAAAACCTGTGATGATTTTTCTAAGTCATAACCAAGACCATCTGTTTGCACAATATTTTTAAATTTGGACAGAACGTTGTCTTTATTATATTATCCTGTTTTGGTGTAGACTTACTCTTTTAAATATTTTATATTGTTTTGTCAAAAAATGTTTTAGGAATTAATAAATTTTTGTGACTGTTAATCACAAAATAATGGTTTTTGTTGTATGTGGTAATGCCAAGAGTAGAGTTGGGGGAGCCAGTGGGCTTTGCATTAGGATTCATTTTTATGAGTTATAACCCAGAGGTAGAGAATGTTAAGGTTAAATCAGGAACACTGCTTGAAGGAGGTGATGTAAGAGTCATAATTTTAAGGAAGTGGTGTGTGATCTACAGGGGGGAGAATTTTTATCAGATCTCAGATAGGCTATTGAACTCTGGCTCTTCCATTCAGTGACACAAGCAGGATTCAAAGTCAAACCTGAATGCCATGGGCTCAAGTTTGCCACAGAATTTTCAGAGCAAAGATCCAATATGATCTTTTGAGTCAGGTGTGAAATTCAAACTGAGGGCATTAGAGGAAAAAGTACATCTGATTAGGAAGTAATCTTGTGACCACAAAGGCATCACATCACAAAATTACCTTTATGCTGTGGTGTTTCACTAGTTTTTGAGGCTGGGTAAAAAGGAAGACACTATGTCTGTGTTAGGGAAAAACAAAACAAAACAAAACACACAGACCTTTTCTGGAAATGTTTGGGACAATTCTGGGACACCTCCCATGTGGTTCCAGAAATATAGAGCCCAGTACAAAATACTGTAGTACAGACACCAGTCCAAGGTGTCCTCAAAGACAAGCCACCTGTTCACTGAAGTCCTTGTAGTTCTGGAGTTCATGAAACTACACTCTGGCCCGGCAGCCAATCTCCCTCCAAGCCCACCCAGACCTGGCTCTGCCAACCAGCCTGGTCCATCCACACCAGAACTTCCCCTCATCCTGTCATCCAAGGTGCTAGGAGGAAAACAGTCACTCCTGGTCTCAGGTCCTCAAGTCTTCATGATGATACCTCCCTTGCCCAATAACAGTCAAGGATCTTTACCTTCCCAGGGTTGAGATTCTGTTTCTTTCTTGCTTTCAGAATTGGGAAGGATGTCAAACTGCTGTTCCTTGGTTTTTTAGCATCCATGGTAGTCCTGTGGGAGGAAGAGTAAAAATTACATTGGCAGTAGGAGCAAAATATAAGTAATATAGCCCCGGCAGCCAGGGATGGGAAGAATGCAGGGCAGGCCTGGAGATAAAAAGTGGCAGGCTTACGGCTCAGTCTGTTAAGTGTCTTGCCTTTGGCTTCGGTCATGATCCCAGAGTCCTGGGATCGAGTCCTGCATCTGGCTCCCTGCTCAGCGGGAAACCTGCTTCTCCTTCTTACTCTGCCTGCTGCTCTCCCTGCTTGTTCCCTCTCTCTCTCTCTCTCTCTCTCTCAAAAATAAATAAAAATACTTTAAAAAATACAGTGGCAGGCCTAAAAGCAGTGGCAGATTCTCTGTTAACTCCTTTTTTCTGTCCTGGTGGCTGATGACATCAGGAGAGAGGGCATCTTGACATCAGTCCTTGGGTGCTCAGGGAAGAAGGAGACAGCAGCCAAAGGAGGAAGATGAGCTAATGAGGTGGCCAGCAGTTTAGTACACCAAACAAAAAGACCTATTTCCTCCAGCTCACTGCAAAGTAAACCATTCTCTTCCCACAACCACCTCTTGCTCTGAAAGATACATATATTAGTGGTTACTTGGTAGGTTACTGCCTACAGAAAAAGGAAAAGGGACAATGGGTAGAACTGCTTTGCCTCAATCTCATTTAGTCATTTTTTGCACCTTCTTTACTCAGAGCAGATCTGTATGAATAATGAACTCACTGCAAGATGAAAAACTAATTCACATTAAGTTTACGGAATCTGGTTAAAGCAGGAATTCATGTAAATGGAAGAGTCTAAGAGGCTTTCAATCGACTGTTACATGCCTGTTCCATTAACAGACAGTGGCTGGAATTTCGTGTCCCTTTGAAGCTCCTTTCAGCCTCTAACTCTAGCAAGAGCCAAGGGAGCCAAGGACATATGAACAAGGACAGAACAGGGAT
Source organism: Mellivora capensis (assembly GCA_004024625.1). Taxonomy (NCBI): domain Eukaryota; kingdom Metazoa; phylum Chordata; class Mammalia; order Carnivora; family Mustelidae; genus Mellivora; species Mellivora capensis. The sequence continues at coordinate 7,458 of PISX010002845.1, read as the reverse complement.
CGGTACAAACGTTATCCTGGCTCCTGCAAACCGCTCCATTGGAAGGTTCTTGCAGATCCTATAATAAATGGTGACAGCATCACAATTCTGAAATTATTCAGAGGACTCAAGACAAGTCCCGCCCACTATTATCGCCTCATAATGTTGAAAACCCAGAAATTACTTGTCTATATATAAATAAGAAGTTAAAAAATACGGTTCATATGTATGATAGGATATGATGCAATCACTTTGAAAAATGAAGCAAGTCTCTATATATACCTTGTAATGTATTGAATAAAAACAGAACAATATGTATGATTCCATATTTGTTTAAGAAAAAAACAAGATGGAGGCACCTGGGTGGCTTAGTCCATTGAGCCTCTGCCTTCAGCTCAGGTCATGATCTCAGGGTCCTAGGACTGGGCCCTGAGTCAGGGACTAAGCAGGGAGTCTCTTTGTCCCTGTCCCTCTACCCCTCCCCCTGATCATGCTCTCTCTTCTCTCAAACAAATAAAATCTTTAAAAAAGAGGGGGGAAAAAAACCAAGATGTTTGCATGCCTTAATCAGGTATATTGAAGAATAAAGAAAAAATAAACTAAAAATAATTACCTTTGAGGGGTGGAGCTGGGAGAGGTGAGTGGAAACATGAACTTTAACACACACACAATATGAAAAAATCCTACGCAAAAGCAAACAAAAAGTACTAGTTGCTTCTCTTCAAATGATCATAATGTCACTTCTCTCTTCCCTTCCTTTCTTTCTATAAACATTTGCTGAGATAATTCCTCTGACAAACTCAAGTAGGAGCTCAAGTAGGAAGCTGTCTTGAGCATCTAGGCAAAAGATGATGAGGACTTCAACCAAGGCCATGACGGTGAGGAAACCGTGGACGTGGGAACTTGGGAATAACTGGGGAGAAAGAACTGGTAGAATTTGGGCCATCAATTTGATGCGAGCGTTGCCAAATTCAAACATGGGGTAAGAATGAATACAATTTTTCCTGCCAAGGCCTCCTCCATCTACTTCACAGGGATGTGGGAGACCGCCCTATATCTTTGCCAGCAAGTGGAGCTCTTTTCTCTCTCCAGCTTCTGGTGCTCTGCAGGTGAAGAGAACATGAAACCCTGAAGAATATGCGGAGGGATCTTGGAGTCTAGCCTCCCTTCTTCCCTCAGATAGATTCTGAGCAAGTCAAATGCTCTATACTCAGTCTCCTCATTTGCAAGATGACAGGACTGGACTAGATGACCTCTGATGTCCCTTCCAGTTCTACGCTTTATTAAATACTGCCAGATTGGGAAAAGGTCTGTTGTGACTTATGCCACCAGTTCCCTCCTTTGGATAATTCTGTGGTCACCAAAGACTATCTTACGCCATTTTCCCTAATAATGCATTCAATCTAATTTCAGTTTAATCTATGACACAGAAGCTATATTCAAAGCTTCACAGATGCCACCTTTTATCCTCAAAATAAATGGTGAACCAGGAGAATGTTTCACATCTTGTTTATAACTGCTGCATGAAGGGTTAAAGATAACGCATCTCAGAGCTAGAGTGAATACTGCTTTGAGAACTGAAACTAACATTTAAAAACTTCCTCCTATCATTTTACACCAAGATCGGTTTCCCTCCCTTTCCAGCCTAGACCCATCTCCTTCCTCTGGATTTCAGCACTTTTGTGTGTGGAGATCATTTTGTCACTTGGTCAACAGCTCGAGTGTTAATTGTTTTAGGGGCATATGTTTCATCTCTTCTTGATTGTGAATCTCTTGGAGGCAAGAATTATGAGCTCGGATTTTATTTTTTTTCTTATAGTCCTCCTTGGGACAAGGACAATGGCTTGTCGACTGAAAGTTCTTGGTACAAATGTGTTGAAGAAAGAGAAATCTAAAATAGTTTAGGTTAATTCATCAAAAAACTCGAGACCACTATCTGAATGCCAGAGACCATGCTACGCATGGGGAACAGAGAGATAAGTAAGAGAGAATCCTTGCTTTCAAGGAGTTCAAGGTCTGGTGGGCATGACAGACCCATCAACAGTGGAGCCAGCATTCTGCATACATAGTATTTTTACATAATGTGTTATCTATGTACACCAGTCTTCCATGCCCAGAAAGGAAATATATTTTTTGAGATTCACCTGTTATGATTTCAGTATTTCTCCTGCAGCTGTCAATCAAGCAGCTTGATCTTTACACCCTGGGGAGCTACGTTTGGGACCAAAATTGTGGCAGTGTGGGACTGGCCGGGACTCCCTTTGCATTTCTGTGAATAGGAGATAATGTACTTGATGTATGTAAGTTACTCTCACTGCTGCAAGGAGAACTCCTTGGGCATTCTGTCATTATCCTTGAAATCCCTCATGGTCCATAGATGGTCGGAGCTGGTGTTAGGGGCCATTCATCCATTTTCCCTCCCTGGCAGAAATCATCTTTAGAGCACTACCGGCAATCACTGGGTCTTTGCTTGAATATTCTTGTGTCAGAGCTCACTGTTTATCTGGGCAACCCATTTCCCATCGGGCTGTTTATACATATGGCTGGTGCTCAGCAAACGTTGGTGGGAAGAAATGATATTGAGCAACATATCCTCCAGGGATACTTGCTATCCTCTGCAGAACAACAAAGAACACATCTACCCACCCTTCTACTCCAAGAGCTCTTGAATATTCAGAACAGCGCCTTTTTGCCTCCACACCTACCCATCGCCAGGCATTCTGTCATTTTATTTCAAGTACAGAGCATGTATTGTGGGGCGCCTGGGTGGCTCAGTGAGTTAAAGCCTCTTCCTTCAGCTCAGGTCATGACCCCCAAGGTCCTGGGATTGAGCCCCACATCGGGCTCTCTGCTCAGCAGGGAGCCTGGTTCCCCCCACCCCTTCTCTCTGCCTGCCTCTCTGACTACTTGTGATCTCTGTCTGTCAAATAAATAAAATCTTTGGGGGGAAAAAAAAAACTTGTATTGTTATTGTCCCTCTCTACTTCATAGTTTTTTTATGACCTTGTTTTAAGTGGCTACAGTTTTCTAGAGTCTAGATTATGTACAGACAGTGAGATCTCCACATCACTCACCTGGTCACTCTGTTTCTATTAATGAAGACTAGACTGGTGTTTGCCCTTTTTAGCTGTCACAACACAGTCACGTTGGATTTGGGATCAGCTAAAACCATGAACCCCCAGCACTGGGTCCTCCACAAGTTTGCAAAGCATGTGTTCTAGCCAAGTTGCTGGTGACTGTATGGAGCTGGAGAAGGCAAAAGTCAAAGAGTGGCTGTCGCACCACTCAAGACTCCTTTCAGGTGTATCATTACCTTCTTGATAAGGACTAAAACCAAGGACAGAAGTAATACACCTAAGTCCCAGAATCAATTAGGCAAAGTCCAGGTTTGAAGAATTCCTTAGAACTCCTAGATTTTACATACTTAACACATGTAGACGATTAAATCTTAGATTTTACATACTGAACACACGTAGATGGCAGCAAGGGGCACTTTTTTCCTTTCATAGTTTGAACTCTCTGTTGTCTCCACTGAAGCCTGAACAGTGAAGCTTGAATTAAGATCGAGGTCAGAGGGGTCACAAGTTACTTAAGCCCTGAGTTAGCTGATGGACATTTCAAATGTAGCAAGCACCACGAATCAACTACAGATTTTTTTTTTAAATCCAAATTTTGCAATGTTCATCCCCCTTTTAAGGAAAATATTTCCTAGGATGAGCATTACCTTAAAGTGGCAAGGACCATCCAGAGGAAAAGTGACGCCCTGGATGGACCTATGATCCACACACAGCTGAAAGATGTCCTGCCCTTGGCTCTGGTTGAGCATGGAGGCTGCAAGCCTATGGGCTGAGCCAGGATAGTCTGGGACCAGTCACATCCTAGGACAACCAGCGAGGTGTGGGGTTGTGGGCTCACCTTTGACCCCCCAAAGGACCAGTCACGCCCTGGAGATAAAGGGGGAGGAACGTTTTGTGCCCCGTGTTGTCGGGGTCAGGGCTGAAAGCAATTTCAGGAGAGGTCTTTATGAGCTCCCTAAAGTCCATCGCTCCCCACCCCGCACTCAGCTGAAGTCGTGAGGATGCACCGGTTCGGAGCACTTTTCCTCCTGTCCGCGCCCACACCCCGCCCCTCTCGCTCCTCCGACCACACTCCCCCTACTATTTTGCATTCTCTGCACCTCCCTTCTCCCCTCTTCCCCCTCCTTCTTCCCGCGTTGCCCCAGAGGCTTCAGGCTCACCGCGGTCCCTTCTGCCCCGCTAGCGCCCCGCGCTGCCTTACTTGGTTCGGGCGCCGGCCGGAGGTGGGAAGAGCTGCATTGGGCTGGCGCAGACTGCCCGGAGGCCGCTGTGGGGCGCTCGCAGGGGCTCCCTGCCCGCGCGGGTGGGGGACCACGCCCTCCTCCCGTCGCCATAGAAACTCTGGCCGCCCTTTTTGTGACTTCGCCCGCGAAAGGACTTAGACTTTAGTCCCGTCCCAAACCACCGTTCACAGCGGCATAAAGAACGCCTCTCTTCCCGCCCCACTCCCATTCTCTCGCCCCAGGTAGAGCTGAAGGACATCCCAAGGATGGGCAGATGGGAGTTCACCGAACTGCCCAGGCTCATGAAATTACCCCTACTTTTCTCCCTCTTCCAAAACGTTTGTGGTTCCTGGTAGCTCATAGCAAAAGTTCCGGAATAATAGTGACCGGATGAGCACTGTTTGAGCATTGACTCTGCATCAGGTTTTAAATGCATGAAAACAAAAGTTCTAGCCGAGTGACAGTAGCGTGACCTGCAAGAATAGCGTCTGGTCTATGGAGGAAACGGACATTCAGAGAAAGCTTTTAGAAGGATCTGAGTTGAATTTGAGTCTTCAAGGCCAAATAGGAATTAGCCGTATAAAGCAGGCAAATAAGAGCCAGTGTAAAGGCCGGGAGCTAGGGGACCCCGTGGTATCGCGGATGCTGGCCGTGTTGGTGTGGCAAGAGTCAAAAGTGCAGATGGGCAGCATGCGACCAGGTTGAAGAAGCAGACGGGGGACAGCCAGATTTGAAATAGCTTGTGAATTAAACAAGCTAGGGTGTAGGTACCTGGATTTTAAGGTGACGGTGTTCATGCTCAGATTTTAGAAAACTTTCTGGCAATATGGCAATGGAGGGTAGGCCAGAGTAGGTTAAGAATCAAGGCAAACATGCCTGCTAGTAGTGAGTGGTAATGTTTCAGAGTAAGGGACAGCAAGTGGAAGAACAGTTCTGAGCAATTTACAAAATGGAAAAGAGCTCAGTGACTGGATGTGTAGGGCGGAAGTGCCCACCCCCCGCCCTCCAGTTGATGGCGGCGCCCTTTACTAACAGGAAATCTACGGGGGGGAAACACGGAGGGTAGGAAGATGTTACTGATTTACTGATGACTTATTGCATCAGATTATCAACAGACCAGGCTCTTTCGTAGAGCAAGATCAGGGCTAAAAATAAATCCTGACTTGGCAGTCATTGTCATATATGTGACCACTGGACTTTGAAGTCACCTGTTTAAAAGGGGGGGGGGGACGGACAGGGGAAAAGAATGGAATGGAATCACACAGAATAGGGCACAATGGTGGAAAGAGTGGATGTAGGTGACACGAGTTTATAAGGCTGCAAAATAATTAAGAGCAGGCAGAGATGTGGGGAGAAAACTACAAGAGAATAGTGTCAGGTGAGCCCAGGAAATAAAATGCATTAATAAGCAGGGTATGATGAACAGGGTCTATAAAATTAGGTGAGAAAAAATGTACACACTGGATTTGACAACAGATCATTCGTGCTTTCTGCAAGGCCAGTTTTGACATTATTTAAGGTAATTTCAGTGCAGGCTATTACTTCTTTAAAAATATTTTGCTTTTTTAAAAAGACTTTATTTTAGAGAGAGAGAAAGCAAATACGAGTCAGGGAGGGGCAGAAGGAGAGGGAGAGAATCCCAAGCCGACTCTCCATTGAGTGCAAGCCCAATGCAAGGTCACGACCTGAGCCAAAAACAAGAGTTGGATGCTTAACCGACTGAGCCACACAGGTGCCCCCAAACTTACTTGGAATAACACAGAGGAAACAGGTTCATCAGGCTGGTGCCAGATGATTAATCAGTGATATCAGTACCGAATACAGGGTAGGCTCTTAATATTTACTGTTAAACTGCATCATATAGAGCACCTTAATACCTTGTAACTGAATACATGTTTTAAGAAGGGGATGCAGTGGGAGGTTGGGGGAGCCTGGTGGTGGGTATTGTGGAGGGCACGCATTGCATGGAGCACTGGGTGTGGTGTAAAACTATGAATTCTGTTACGCTGAAAAGAAATTTAAAAAAATTTAAAAAAAAAAGAAGGGGATGCAGTGGGGTAGGAGAGGTGGTATATGACAATATAAACACAAGAAAAAAAGTACAAAAGCAATAAGCAAATGCTTGCTTTATTTTTTTTGAGATTTTATTTATTTGTCTGAGAGGGAAACAGAGCATGAGAAGGGGGGAGGGGCAAGAGGGAGAGGGAGAAGCGACTCTGCTGAGCAGGGATTCCCAACAAAGAACTCGATCCCAGGACCCTGAGATCATGACCTGAGCCAAAGGCAGATGCTGACTGAGGCACCCAGGTGCCCCTGCAAATGCTCACTTTAATTATAATTCTAAATTCCTTATTTTCACATTAACAGATGTTTCTATAAACCAAGAAAAAAACAAAACTAATAATATTATACATGTTTTAATGGTTAACATGATTTTAAACGTTTTATTTATCCATTTGAGAAAGAACGAGAGAAAGAGAGAGAGAACTTGAAGAGCGGGGGAAGAGCAGAGGCAGAGGGAGAGGGAAAGAATCTTGAGAGATTCTATGCTCAGAGCAGAGCTCAATCCCATGACCCCAAGATCATGATTGAGCTGAAACGGATAGTCAGACACTTAACCATCTGAGCCACTCAGGTGCCCCTAATAGGTAACGCCCCTAATAGGTAACGTGATTTGAAGAGTCTTTATTAAAAAATGATCAGGAGCTGGTTGAAATTCTCACTATAAAATGTAAAATATCTATAACTATTTTTATTTATAACAAATTCACATCTAAGCTTCCTGAAGAGCTGTATCATCTATCATATAGATGTATCATAATAGGGACAACTAATTACTTCGCCACCCTCTAAAGCACTGGCTTAACATGAAGTGATGATTCTAAGAAACAGCTCCCCCCACCTTACAGTTACAACAAAAAGACAACTTTTTTTTTTTTTGCGCAAAACATTCATTTAATCGTGAAACGTAGATAATCAAAGATAGACGGATGTAATGGTATCAAGGAAAAGAGCACACCGAGACTCTTCCACTTTTATTACAGGTTTTGACAATGAGAGCGTCATAAAATCTCATGAAATTATATTGGCTATACAATAAACATCTACTTCTGAGTAGGAGACATATGCCATATTACAACAACCATTTTAATATGTAAAATAATTCTGATTCTTACTAT